>JADRCD010218097.1:0-51186 GCA_019843815.1 Montemys delectorum | reverse complement strand
GGGGGGGGGGGGTTGCTAAAAACATGTTGCAAGTCAGAACAATTTACCCCTCCACAAACTGGTTTACTCTTCCTAGGGAGTGTATGGATGACGAGGATTTATTAACATTTTCTGCTGACTGTCCAGCACAATAGTTTTGCAAACTGGGCCAGATGGTGACATTACACCTCTGGCTTCGAGGGCCTCTTGGGCTTTTCCAGCTCAGCTTAAACAGAAAAGAATCCACGTTAGCTAAAGCTTGAATTACAGACTTCTTTTAAAAAGTAGCTACATCAGCCCAAGGAAGCATGATGCATATTGATGCTTTTGGGTCGAGGCACATTAAATCTGGGTAGTCTCATTAGAACAGGCTCATTATCAAATTGCCTCCTAACATAACAACCCCACCATCTCCTTTTCTTGTTGTCTGTGGTACCTTGTAACAGAAGCATCCTTGGCACAGAATCCTCCAGAAACCACATCTCAATCTGATGAAAAAAAAAAAAAAAGCCTTTATTTGCAAACACAGAACAAAACATTGATGGAACATAGACCCTGCAAGGACTCGACCTTTGGATCCCCCATGGGAAGTACTTGCAGGAAGTCTGCTGTGCTGCCCCCGTGGAGACAATGACCACCATTCTTGTGCTCATACATAGATGAGTAGACTGAGGTCTACCCATTTCTCTTCTACTACTGTAATTTCTCAGATCCCTTCTTTGTGGAAGTTTTATGCTGTTCCCAGGGCCAAAAAAGCTCTGCCGCCTCCCCTCACGCTGAGTCATGCGGCAGGTGGATATATGGTCCAATACGTTGCAACATTCTGCTAGATCATTTTAAGATCTGTTTGGTTTTGATTTAGTCTTTACCCTTGAAAGGATCTGCAGTGCCACAGCTTATTTAACAGGTGAGGCAGCCCTGGCATCCTTCCCAAGTCCCCATCACATGCCTTTGGGGTTCACTTTTTTTTTTTTTTAATTCTGTTCTCTTGCGTTCTAGTATGTATTAAAATAAATTCTCATTAATTTTTTCACATTTTCTATTAAGAAAACTAGAGCTCTGAGTACCTTCTCAGCCTTCCTCCTTTCTGTCTGTCTTCTCCCCTCTCCCCTCCCTCCCTTCCTCATTCTCTCCATCCCTTTCCACATCCCTCTCCTCCTGCCCTTCTTGTCTCTGATAGATTTTCTGCAAAGACTGAGGGTTGGGGGGAATAACCCATTACACCCAGATTTTAAGGCTTCTATATGATCTCATGTTAGTGGCCCAGAATTGTGTGGGGTCCCAGGTAATAGTAACTTGCCCTTGATGAGCTCATGGGACATAAGGATATGGTGGGGTACAGACCTTGTCAGACATGGGACAGGTCAAGGGGTGAGTGAAGTAAAATACCCTGGGCAACTGGCAAGTATTTTTCCCATAAGAAAAGCTCCCTCCTTGGCATGTCATCCTGTTCACCACCCTGTTGATCACCAACATGGTGAAAGACTTTTGAATTCAAGCCCAAGGGCTCCTTTGGAGAACAATGGTTACATCAGCCAAGCTGGTTGGCTTGGACAAAGAAAAGTAGATGTTCCACAGTGGAAAATGTTTTGTCGCTCAGACCAGTCATTTTACTGATGGCCTGGCACTGTGGGTGTGGCTCTGAGGATTGCTGAGGACTTCAAGCTCCTTGCCAGACCACGGGTGTATTGGCAGACACTCAGAACCGTGTGGTGGTTATGAACTCTGATAGTTAAAGTACAATATTGAAAATGCATCAGATGGGCACATTCCCAGAGCCTCCTGAGTAGACACTGGGCCAGCCAAGTGCTAGAAGAGCTGTACAGATATGCCAGACACCCACTCTCAAAAATCCAAGATTTTCCTCAGAAGTAGAAAATGTAAACACATGGGAAGTCAAAGAGTAAAACAACTTAGTAAATGAGGCTGGAGCAAACACTACAGTGCCAAGGGATGCCTGAACACCAACGGATGAAGCTGTGTTCTAGAAGCCCAGGCATAGAGTAAGTTAATTTGGATGGTCCAGGTCAGTGATGAGGAGCAGGAGGGAGATGGGTAGGATGGGAGGGTAAAGATGTGTAGTCTTGGATCTTGGGTGTCATGAGACTAAGAGAGAGGGCTACTGGGTTGTCTATTTTGTCAGCTTCTATAATCTAGAGTCATCTGGGAGAACGTAACCTTAATTGAAGGATTTCATTCCTCTAACTAGCCTGTAGGCAGGTCTGGGCATTTTTCTTGATTGATGAAGGTAGTTCATCTCAGTATAGACAGTCCTACGTTAGTCAGGTGGTCCTAGGTGGTGTAAGAAAGTAAGGCTGAACAAGCCAGTAAGCAGACTCTTGCATGGTCTCTGCTTCAGTTTTACTGTTTTCAGGTTCCTGCCTGTTACATCCCATAGAAGATTGTGTAGCCTGGCTTCCCTCCATGATGGTTGTAACCTCTAAGAGGTAATCCCTCCTGCCACCACCACCAAGTTGCCTTTGATAGGTGTTTTATCACAGTAATAAAATAGCAAACTATAATGGAGGGGCAATATGGCACATACTCTGTACACAGGGAGAGTCAGAGCTGAGTTTGTGGGAAGGGAGTATGCTAGTCTGAAACTTGATAACTGAGATTTACCTTGTTCATGGTTTTGTAGGTTCAGGAGCATAGAGTCTCCTTGCGAATATGGAATAGCAGAAGACATTATGACAGGAGTGCATGGGAGAAGGAGAGATCATATTATGAGTCAGAAAGTCAAGAAGATACTGGGAGCCCAGGAGGACACTCCTGGTCCCTTCGCAGGACACTGCCCCCAGCCGTCTCCCATGAGGCACTACTCCTTAAAGATCCCACTACTTAATGTCATCACATTGGGGACCAGTGTTCTAACACAGGAGCCCTTGGGGACAATCCAGTCTCAAACCATAGTGGGAGATTGTCAGCTCTCAAAAAGTAGTTTGCGCTTCAATGTTCAGAATTGTGGGTGTGTGGCCGCACCTCTAGACTGTGATCTATAGGCAAGAGAAGAACCTTGTTGAGAGAGGACCATCTCTGAGGAGATCTTGTGCTGGGATTCCATGATAGTGCTGCCTATGTGAGAAAGGATCAGAAGCTAGAGCAGCAGATAATCCCCAGGGCAGAGGATGAGCAAACTGGATATGCTGGGATGGAGAGGAGACAGTTAGGAGGAGATGGCAGTCATTTAGCAGCAATCTCTTCATTTAATCTGTGTGAGCTTCCTTTGGGCGTGATCTGAAAGAGCCCAGAGGGCACTAAAGTGGGAAACAATGGCTTCTAGTACAGAGTGCTGGTTCTTGCAGAATGTCTCCCCTATGCAATCCTCACGTTAACAGTTTTTCATTGTTTCCACAAGTTCTTGTTTGTTTGTTTTATTGTTGTTGTTGGGTTTTGTTGTTAATGTTGGTTTTTTTCCCCCCAAGACAGGGTTTCTCTGTGTAGCCCTGGCTGTCCTACTCACTCTGTAGACTGGCTGGCCTCGAACTCAGAAATCCGCCTGCCTCTGTCTCCCAAGTGCTGGGATTAAAGGCATGCGCCACCACTGCCCAGCTCCACGAGTTTTTTTTAGGGGTTCAGATCTTTGAATCCCCAGTATAAACCACAGGCTCCCAATTGAGAACAATGACCACACCCCCAGCCCAGCCTACGAGAGAAAGTCTCTCCTGGCACTCAGTCCTACTGCTCCACAGGATGCTCCTGTTTCTACACTGAGAAACTGGGGTTGATGGGAAGGCTCTCTGGAAACAGAAAGAATGGTAGGCAGCATCACACTGCCACCTAGATTACTCTCCTATACCAGAGGGGACAGAGGGACAGTCCTGACTTACAAGGAACCCATAGAAGAGGATGTAGACAAAGCCTGGTAAAAGCAGCAAGAACTACAGAGTAATGAATAAAGTCAAGTCAGCCAGAGGGAACAGGTGACATTTTCTCTTCCCTCCAGGCAGGGGTAATTATGTGATCATGCCCACACTCTGGTGGAAGAGCAAGGACTCTGCCCAGAACACCTGAGAAACCCAAGAGCGAAGCTTCGCTTTCTATTTCTTGTTTCCCAGCTCAGGCAGGTTATATTTAAGATCAAAGCTTGTCTGGAGAGAAATCAGTTGAAGCCTTTGGTGCTTGGAATAAAAATTTAACCTTAATCTTTAAGGGGAGTAAAGCGGCATACGTCTTAGTTGGAGACCATTAACTAAAGTGGTAGTCATAGCATCTTTTATATCTGCTATCATGCATTTCAGACATATTGATGGTTCTTAAGATTAAGGGAACCCCCCTCTGAGAAGTAGATGAAAGGTAGAAATTCTAAACCATAACACACAAAAATCTGTCTGCAAATCCCAGGTTGAGAACCCCAAGTTCAGTAAGCTTTGGCTGTGTTCTCCGTTAGGTTTCAGGGCTACAAAGATGAACAAGGCAAATCCCTGGGTTTGCAGGGCTCGGAGCCTGGGGAAGGGTTATAGCTTCAAAAGGGTAGAGGGGGTTTCCAGAGAAACCACCTAGAGGCAAGTTAAATGTGGGGTTCATTACTAACCATGGGCTGATCACCATCAAAGAAACAGTGAAACTGTTGTCCCTTGACCAGCAATACTCAGGGTACAAATAATTGTGTTGCAAACGTCTGAATATCACACTAAAGCTGTTGTTTTCAAAAACATCTGATGGACCCCTGGTCCATGTATTCTTTGAAAGAAAATTTACCAAGTACAGATATTGTTGTAAGTCATTTATCTTTTAAAAAACATTTTATTTTTATTGTTTATGTCTCTGTGTATGCATTCCCATGAACGCAAGGACCAGCAGAGGCCAGATGAGGGCATTAGATCCCTGGAGCTGAAGGTACATGTGCTCCTATGGGAGAGCAGTCTGTGCTCTCAACCACCAAGCCACCTCTTCAATCCTGCTGCCCATATTTTCTTTTCTTTCTTTTCTTTTCTTTTCTTTTCTTTTTTTTTTTTTTTTAAAAAAAAAACTTGAACCCAAGTGTGGGGATATTTTTTATTAGATATTTTCTTTATTTACATTTCAAATGATATATCCTTTCCCAGTTTCCCCTCCAAAAAAAAAAACCAACCAAACAAACAAACAAACCTGTTCCCTCCCCCTCCCCCATATTTTCTTAAGAGAAAAATATCTAGGGTGCTACTATACTCCTAGATTGGTGCCTGGCCCAAACATCAGAGAGGCTTCCTCCAGCGGCTGGTATAGAGACCCACACCCAAACTTTAGGCAGAGCTTGGGGAGCCACACAGAAGAGGAGGGGGAATGATTGTAGGAGACAAAGGGGTTGAGGACACCAGGAGACTATGGCCCACAGAATCAACTAAGCAGAGTTTATAGGACTCACAGAGACTGATTCCACAATCACAGAGCCTACATGGGTCTGTGATAGGCTTCTGTATGAATACTGTGCTTGGCTAGCTTGGGGGCTTTGTGGGACTCCTAATAGTGGGATGGGGGCATATCTGACTCTTTTTGCCTGCTTGTGGGACCCTTTTTCTCCTACTGTGTTGCTTTGTATAGGATGGTTTGGGCCTGGTCTTTTTGCATCTTTTTGTGCTGTGTTCAGTAGATGTCCCTGGAAGGCGTGCTCTTTTCTGAAGGGAAACAAAGGAGCAGGAGATGTGGGGGAAGGCAGGTTGTGAGGGCACTGGGAGGAGTGGAGGGAAGAGAGCTGTAGTTAAGATGTATTGTATGAGAGAAGAATACGTAAAAAGAAAAAAAGGAAAAAAAAAAAAGAAAAAATAGCTAGCACGTAATGGTGGATGTGAGACAGTGTTTCTATCATCTCATGGTCCAGAATGAAACATATAACTCTTTGAAAAGCTAAGAAGCACCATGGTTAATTTTAACCACAAAGAAGAAACAATTAAGGGCCAAATGATATTTAAGAATATGATATTTTGGTTAAGACAACTCTTGAAAATAAGACACGGTCCCAGAATCTCCTAGTTGCTCGTTATTATGATATAAGTGGGACTTTACCTAAAGTCTGCTCATGCAAATTCTTTAGGGTCTTTCTAGTAGGTGACATATAGGGCCTGATCTAGCAGGAATCTCAAAGATTTCTACCTTTTTCTTAGTCTTGACTTGCATACATAAGGGAGCTATTGGGTGGGGGAGGGATTACCACACTTGAATCTTCCCTTCATTCTTGTACCTGGGCCACTCTTTCTGGGCACATCTCTCTTTGGACTGAACTATATGCTTGAAAGCCAGTGGTCCCAGCAGAAGATGGCAGGGAACTCCCTGTTTGGTCCTAGAATCCAAGGCCCTCTTTAGGTCATACCCCCAGCTGTCCTCTTCTGACTGAAGCACCTGTGAGGGCTTATCCTCAGAGTCGTCTTGACTTTGTTTAGAATCCTCTAAGGGACACACACCTCTGGATGTGTCTATGAGACTATCTCCAGAGAGGCTTAACTGAGGAGGGAAGATTCGAACCAAGCCTAGTCATCACCACCTTTCAGGATGAGGACCCAGCTGAACAAAGAGTGACAAGGAAGAAAGCCAGCTGAACACCAGCATTCACTTCTGCTTCTTCATCTACCCAGATGTGCAGTTAGATCCACACTCCTACTGCCATGCCTTCTCCATCATGATGGATGGCCTCATCTCAGACTGTAAGCCAAAATCATCCCTTTGATTGCTTTCTGCCAGATCATCTCATCATGGCAATGAGATGGGCAACCAATACAGAATTCCAGGCTTCTCTGTGGAGCTAGCCGCTCACAGTTGATGCTCCCAGATGCTCCTACATTTTTTGAACTGTTACCTTCTGTACTTTCCTATCACTTTATCATACTCCTCTCTATCAGTTAAGAATGCTTTAAACATCAGGGTTCATTAGAATTTTTAACTAATGATGGTTTCAACAAATTGAGTTTAATTTTCTTCACTTAATGGGAAAGCCAGAGAATGTGAATGAATGTTGATACTGTTTGAGAAGCTACATTGTTACAGGAAGCTCACCAGTGAGGACCACTCAGACACAGTGTATAGCCATTTGAAAATCTTTATTCTAGCCAGCTGAGACCACACCAACTGTTCAGAGACCTAGGTGTGGTCCTGAGTGTTCAAAATACGGAGTTTTAAGGGCAGGGACCTCATCCTCAACAAGTGAAGAAGGGTTGGTTGCAGATTGAGAAGTTTGAAGCAAGCTAAGGTAAATGGTTAATCAGTCAAAGAAGAGGGTTTCACACAAACAGGCAGCTAAGAAAAAGCCTTAGCTGGAGGATATTCTGCACAAAGTTTTAACAAAGGCTAAGATAAGTTAGCTAAGGCATGCTGACCTTTGATTCCTAGAATAGAGCTGGGTAATTTTCCATGGAATTCTCCATCAAGGAGATCAGATTCTAGTTAAACCTGGTAATGGCCTCATCAAGAATACAAGATTAAGGAGCCTCTGCATGGTCATGCCCCATCCCAACATGATGTCAGGACTACAGTCTGTGTGATTTCTCTTCACCTTTTCTTCATAGTGGCAAAATGGTTATCTTGCTTGATTTGTTTGCTTGGAATCAAGGCCAGACAAAGAGAGGAATAGATTAAGTTGGTCATAAATTTCTTCTAACTGGAAAATAAACCCTGCTCAGGAAGTCTCCCTTCCATGTTAAAACAACCTTTGTATTTTACTGAGGCCAGATATAGGTCATAGGTCCCTGTCTTCCATCTGTAGAGAGGACTGGGAAAGCTGGAAATGGCTATTACAATGGATTTGCTTGATACCAGCCCAAGCTAAGTGCCAGTTCTCTGATCATAGGTGATAGGAAGAATAGATATCCATAGAATCTGGTACTTGCTATGTACTATTGACTCTACAGATTTCATTTACAAGTCTGTCTCCAGACTCACTCTTGCTCTCTCTATCTCTCTGTCTCTTCCCCTCCTCCCTACCCCCTCCCCTCCACGCACACATCCACATAATCTTATTCATCTTTGTGCCTCCAAGTCTCAACACATTCTCCAGCCTTATTAAACACATTCATGAATAATGAAAGCCTGGTTTGAATGCATCTCACATCTAAATGATGTTCTTTTAAGAGGCAATCTAGTTTTCTTCTTTTCTTTTCATACCTCTTTTAAGATGTAACAATCGATTCTTCATTAGTTTTCTGATGGATGGGTGGGGCACTCTACAGCAGGGGCCATCAGGTCAGTCTCAGTGAGTGGAAGCACATGTTGTCAAGCTCATGTATAACCTCCACCTTTACCACCTTGACCACTTTGTTCATAGGCCCACTGTGTAATGACAGGGTGGCTGGGGAAAGAGGATGGCTGTCCATAGAATGGGTTGATTATTGAACTCCTCCTCAGCTAAAGTCACCTTTTGATGAGCATTTACATGAGACTCAAGTGTCTTCACATCCTTTGCTAATTTGGAGAGATTTAGCCACATATGGGTCCTTCTTCCCCAATGGGTCCTTCTCACCCATTTTCCAATCATGCTCCTTCTAAGTGCCTGACCATCTAGCCAATCCACTGGTGACAGCCTATGAATCTATGAGTTACATATCTGGTCATTTCTCCTTTCAAACAAAATATATGACCATGGGTACTGTACAAAGTGCTGCCCAGTGTGAAGATTTCCCTTCCCTGGTCGTCCCACAGTGTAATGCAGCAGCTGTCCACTTCTGGGTGGTGCCTGAACAGTGTATAGAACCATCAGCAAACCAGGCTGTAGTCTTCTCTTCCTCAGTCAGCCAATCACAAGGCACGCCCCATGGGGCTGTATGTGCATGCTTGGCAGCAGATCTTTTGTTGTTCTTGTCGTTTTGGTTTTGGATTTGGGGGAGGGGGTGTTTTTTGGGGTTTTGTTTGTTTGTTTGTTTGAGATAGGCTTGTTTCTGTGTATCTCTGAATGTCCTGGAACTCACTCTATAGACCAGATTGTCCTTTAACTCCCAGAGAGCTGCCTGTCTCTGCCTTCTAAGTGCTGGAATTAAAGGTGTGCAGTACCACAGCATGGTACCAGATGGCATTATTAACAGGAGTAGAAACCATAGGCATTTGGGCAACCTCTTTGGATCTGCTTGTACCTAATCGCATATATACCACTTCCATTTGATGATGGTTTGCTGCTATGTGTGTCTTACTTTATAACTTCATGGGTCAGATAATATTTAGCTTATAATAGGCAGTTCAGGTCACATGGTATCTTAGCAGCCCATTGCCAAATGTTCAGTTTCCATAAAGGCCCATTTGCAGACCAAGAGCTGCCTCTAAAAGAGAGAATAGTCATCTGCAGATGATGGTAGAGCCTTACTCTAAAATCTCATAGATCTCTTCTGTGATTCACCTATAGCAGCCTGCCAAAGGTTCCAAATAGCATCTCTATCTACCACTGACACCTTAAGTACCATTGGGTCTTCTGGATCATACCACCCAAGTGTAGAGCAGCCTACACAGCAGCCTGGTCCTATTGAAGAGTCTTTTCCCATTCCAGGCCCAACACAAAGCTAAAATCACTCAGAGTCACTTGGTATATAGGCCAGAGCAACACACCCGAGTGAGGAATGTGCTGTCTACAGAATCCAAATCGGCCCACTAAATATTTTGCTGCTTTTCTGGTGGTGGGAGGGAACAGGTACAATAACTTATCCTCCACCTTAGAGGAAGTATCTCTGTATGTCCCACATCACTGGACTTCTAAGAATTTCACTGAGGTAGAAGGCTCTTGAAATCTGGTTGAACTTATTTTCCATTGTTTGATGTGCATAATATGTGTTACCAGTAAGTCCAAAGTGGCTGCTACATCCTGCTCACTTGGTCCAGTCAGCATAATGTCATCAATGTAGTGTACCAATGTGATGTTTTATGGAAAAGACTGACAATGGAGATCTCTTCTAAGTTATGGCACAGGGTTGGAGAGTTAATATACCCTTTTGGTAAAAGTGTAAAGTTATACTACTGGCCTTGCCAACCGAAGGCAAGTTGCTTTTGGTGGTCCTTATTGCCAGGTACTGAGGGAAAAAAAAGGCATTTGCTAGATCAATAGCTGCATACCATGTACCAGGAGATTCTACTCTCAAGCGAGGAGACCACATCTGGTACAGTAGCTGCAGTTGGGTCAGCACTTGATGGAGTTGTTAGTGGTCAACGTCGTTCTCTACAATCCGCCTATCTTCTGCACTGTCGAGATAGAAGAGTTCAAGTCCTTGACAGTGGTGCTAACCTCCACAGTTCCTCTAGGGAAGTGATAGTGTATTTAATTCACTATTTTCCAAGACTTCCATTTAGCCTTACCAACCAAAATAGTCCTTATTCTATACTATAGATCAGGGGACCAATGTGAGAATTCTGCCACCTTGTACCTATATCTATCTCAACTATATATTCTGGGAACGAAGAAATAACCACAGGGTGAGTTCTGGGAACCACTGGACTTACTATGAATCAGACTTCAGCCAAAACTCCATTAATCACCTCGCCTCCAGAAGCTTCTTCTGTTACTGGAGAGCCACAATGACTCTTGGAATTCTTCTGGAATCAGTGTCAATTCAGAACCCGGATTCAATAGACTCTGCAAAGTCTGATTGTTTCCTGCCCTTTAGTGTACAGTTATCCTTGTAAAAGGCCAGAGGTTTGCCTAAGAAAGAACTGGAAAAAGACTAACAGAAAAACTTTTAAGTATTATATCAAGATCCTTCCTTGGGATCCTGGCTGTCCCTTCATTCAAGGGGTTCAGGGTCTGCAAACTGGCTCCAGTCTGGAATTGGCTCACAGGCTGACATTCTCTTTGCCACTATCCAATGTATCCTTTCTTTCATTTCCTTGGGAATTTTCCTGCTTATACAGATCCAACAAAAATGCGGTAGGCTTCTTATCTATTTCATCTTGGGAGATGCCATAACTGATTAGCCAGTAGCAAAGGTCCATATGAGCCATGCCACCATGAAAACCTCATTGCCTCTGCTGCCCATTATAGGTTAGGCTATTATGGAAATTGCTTTGTCTGTACTGCCCATTATGATAACTACAATCACCTTCGGCAATTCAGTGCTGCCACCTGGCCCGTGCTACTTTGGGGTCCAATTAAACCCATTGCATTTAATTCATCCAACTGAGCATCAGTGTCTCCAACCCTAAGGTCTGGCACAAGGAAAAGGGTGACAACCAAGCCCTTCAGATGTGCTCCTGCCCCTCTCACCATTTTGTATCTTATAGGGTTAGTGAAGGGCATGGCTTCTGGGCCTTCCCATTGTGGAAGATTAGGTTTTATGCAGAGTATCCAGTCTAGAATTACAGTTTAAATGAGCCTTAAAAATCCTTCATCAGCACTAAGCTAAGGGATATCAGGCATCTATAACTCATTTTCAGTTTGCCGGCCATCTTTTACAAATCCTTCAGCCAACCATTTAAACTTTTGACCCCACCCCCACCCCCCTTTTTGTAACTTCCTAAGCTTCCAAATTAAGCCTAGAATCTCTACTCAGAGGACCCATATGAATAAACCCAGCCTAATCCAATTTCATGTTCCTTCTGCCATCTCACACCCTTAAAATCTATTCCAATATATATTCCCCAGACTTCTACTTGAATGAATTAGCAAACTCAGTCAGCTCTTTAGTATGTAATGGGTGCACCTCCTTATAGACTACACTTTCTACCTTCCCTCTAGGAACCTGCTTAGCTTTAAGTCTGATTATAGATCTAGAGGTGATTATTGGTGGGCCCTGAAGGACATTAGTATTGTCTTACCTGTCATTTCCTTTAGAGAAGATCATTGCTGGTTTAGCAGACATGAAGAATTAATTTCCTCAGTCAAAGGTGGGAAAGACAATCTTTCAGGGGGTGGGGTGTGAGCACATCTTAAGGGTGGAAACACTACTTCCTCAGGTGAGATAAACCTGTGATAATTTGTGGGTTCAAAGTTTTCAGCTTCAATAAGGTCTTCCCACACATTTCCATCCGAAGTTATAGGATCCCATTCTTTACCAATTAATGTCCTTCAACCACTGACACCATACAAGGCAGACCTGAATTTTCACTGTAATTCAGCCAGCCTTATAATGAGAGTTTGGATTGGGTTGCCTCAGCTTGAGCTCCTGGAGCTACTGGAGAGGAAAGTCTCTTCCAGAGCACACTTAGGAAACTTTAGACTATTTTTGCACGTCTGGAGCCAGCCAGTTTTACCACTTGAGCTCATTGTTGTCCTTCACTGCACGCTGACATGCTAGAATTTGGTTAATGTTTATCATGGAGCCCATTCTTTTCTTTGCTAGTTTATACAGAGATGCTAGGAGCAACCAACCAGCATCAACCATTTTCCTTACTTTTCCACAAACTATCAGAAATTTTTATATACAGAGTCACCAAATTCCTTGCCTCTTACACTTGGTGAATCAGAATAACACAATGCATTTGTCTCCTTAGGTTTGTAAAATAATTTACACCATGAACTTTCAGCACTCTCCAAGCTTCTAAGAGAGGCTTCAGTGACTGTAGGAGTTGGCAGATTGGAAAGCCTGTCCCAGATACTTTAAGAATTCATCTCTATATTTCTGTTGCTCTAGAACCACTTAGCATTCTTCAGAGGAACATAACTGAAAGAATACCTATCTACCTATAGCTATATATACACATATATGTATATAGAGGGGTACATTTACTAGAATGGCTTACAGGCTTTGGTCCATCCAGTCCAATAGCTGTCTACCAATACAAGGACCAAGAATCCATCTGCCCCCTCCCAGTAGATGTTTTATGAATGAATGATAACTAATCTGTAGTCATCCCATAGTAGTTATCATAAACACCCAGGGCCTCCTAGATGCTTAGTCCCCAGCAGTGGAACTATTCTGGAGCAAGGTGGACCTTGAGACAGTGGAGCCTTGCTGGAAGAAGTGAATCCCTGGAGGCCCTAAAATTTTGATAGCTGGCCCTACTCTCTATTTGTTCTTTGATTTCTGCCTATAACACAGTGTGGCTGGCCACTGCATACTCCTGCTGCTGTGTCTTCCCCATCATGATAGAGCACAGCCTTTAAACTCTTGTTCCCTTTTCTGGTTTGCTTTTCTATTGCTGTGACAAAATACCACGACTAAGAGCATCTTGGAGAGAAGGGGTTAAATTCATCTTATACTTCCAGGTCACAGTTTACCCTGATAAGGAAAGAAACTGGGGAAGGAACTCAAGGCAGGAACCTGGAGGAATACTGCTTACTAGCTTGCTCCCTCTAGTTTGCTCAGTTAGATCTCATATAAAAACCCAGGGCCACCTGACAGGGGTGACTCCACCCACAATGGGTTGGGCCTTTTCGTATGAATCATTAATCAAGAAAATGGCCCCATACCATCCCACTTGCCTACAAGTCAATCTGACTGAGGCTTTTTCTCCCCACTGCAGTTCTATTTTCCTGAGTGACACTAGTTTATGTGTCACCAAAACCCAAATCAGCATGCTATGCTAGTCTCTGACTGAATCTATTCTCTGTGACCCCCTCAGTAGAGATTGTGACCTTCCCATTTGGCAGTCATGTAATTCTTGTCTTCTTATAGATAGGGCCTTGAAACTGTTTTCACTTTCTTCTCCCCTAAATACATTATCTTGGGCTTCCAGAATGTATGCTAACTCCAGGAGGCTCTGAAGTTAAACAAAAGGCTGATAGGAGTCTATACAATGGCATGAGCCCAGACCCTGGAAAGTGAGGCCACAATCAAGTTAACACTGGCTGTCTTTGTGAAGTAAGACATGGCTCATGCTACCTTCACAGTGGCTCCATACTTAACTCCTTGGTCTTTCCAAAGTTGCTCCTTTACTGGTAAAATGAAATAAATTTTGCTGATTATACACTGGACCACCTCCATGGAAAACAGCCCTGAGATCACAGAGAAATTTTATAAAGTATTCCAAGAAATGTCCCGTAAAGAAAATTTACTGGAATTGGGGAGGTGGTTGGGAAATGCCATCTGGAGAGAGAAAAAAGCCCAAGTCTCATTTGGCCACCTGTTATCTCCCTGAAGCAGCTCCGTAGGGAGCTCCCTCAGGTCCCTCCCTCCACAGCAGAACCAGGTTTAATAGCAAGCATAGTAATAGGGATTCCCTATTAAGCATGGGCTAGGAATTTTGTCAAGAGCTGGCTATTTAACAACAGCAGGAACAATGGCTACCATTACTGACTAGTTACTGATTGCAACATACTGCAGTAGGACCTTCCAGAGATTGTCTGTACATGGCAATGAACAAGCCACAGAGAGACCAGGTGTATATAAATATTTTTTTCTTCAAAAGATTTATTTATTTTATGTATATGAGTACATTGTAGCTGTACAGATGGTTGTGAGCCTTCATATGGTTGTGGGAATTGAATTTAGGACCTCTGCTCGCTCTTGCTTAGTCCCTGCTCACTCAGGCCCAAAGATTTATTTATTAGTATAAATAAGTACATTGTAGCTGTCTTTAGATGCATCTCATTTTGGGTAGTTATAAGCCACCATGTGGTTGCTAGGATTTGAACTCAGGACCTTTGGAAGAGCAGTCAGTGCTCTTACCCGCTGAGCCATCTTGCCAGCCCCTGAGGTATATATTTTAAAGTTGTTTCAATAGTCTGTTATTTCCCAAGTCCATCAGTTTCTGAGATCTTTCTCTGTCAGCTCTTTTCAACACCAGACAGCAAACCCACATCATAGCAAATTCTAACCTTACCCCAGTAGGCAGATACCCCAAGGAAAGAATCAAATGAATAAGCCCTTTAGACAGAAGACAATCAAACACTTAGGGGATTGGGATTGATGTTCCAGGAAATGTTCACTACAGTTTTAAAAGAAAAGTTTGGAAATGATTGGTGAATTACTTAGGACTTCCATACCCAAAAGTCTGAAATGCTAGCACACCAAGAAATTTAATTTAGATTTCTTTAACACGCTCTCTCCTGATAAGCGAGCATTCAGTATATAAATGGGATGCAACCTGACTGCCAAATTGCAACACAGAATGGAGAAAATTTGTCATTTTGAAATGCTAAGGGAGTTCTTACTAACAGCTTTCTCATCTTGTAAAACTATTATTTTTCTGAACCATAATATGATTTATAAGCCTCAGCTGAATTTTTTACTTTTGATGGGAATTGTCTCAAAGTAAAAAATGCAATTTCTCAGAATATAAAATTCTCTTAGGAGCTGACCAAATGAGGGATAAAGTGAAACAATTTCTCCAAGTAAGAGGATCAAGGACTTGGTCCCTGCAAACACACTGCATGTGGAAATGTTTGTCTTCCTCAGCGATCAATCCTGGCTCCTCTGGACTTTCCAGGGTGACACCGACCACCCAAATCCTACAGTGCTGTCCTAGGTCCAGTGCCCCTCAAGTGCCCTCAGATACCCTCAGACCTCTGCCAAGTTACATACAGGTCCCTATATCCAACACCCACTAGACGAGATCGCCCTCACACCCTACAGCCCATTAGTCTCCAACGCTCTTCTCCAGACTGTTTCCCTTTGCTGAATCCTAATACTGAAACAATGGCAAAATCTATCATGATTTCTAGTCCCAGCTCTCAAGAAGTTTGTGATGCAGCACAGGGATCAGGAAAAGAACAAGCAGTCGCTCCATAGGTTAGTAAGTGCTGTGCCTGGAGTATCCCAAGATCTCTCGCTCTCCTAGGAAAGGTGCTCAGTCAGGGAATCAACCTGAAAGGAGGAACATCCTGGTTGGGTATGAACTGGGTACTGAAATGTGTGAGCGTGCAAGCGTGTGTGTATATACATATACATGTACCTTCTCCTTAATTTAAAGGCAACATGCGATCAAGGGCTTCAGAGACAGATGGGGACAGCTTTAGCCCAAACCTCCTATATCTTCATGAGTCTTACCTGTAAGATAAGAGAAGAACAAACACAGACTTTTATCTCAAATCCTGCAGAAACCAAGAACCTTCCATACTAAATTAATGCCTAGGTGTTTGTAGTTTTAACTTACCCTTCTGTCGCAATGAACTGACATTTTGCTACAGAACACTGACATGCTTAATTATAGGGCTGTTAGTGGCACACACACTATATTTCTAGTATCTGAAAATGCCTGTATTAAAAGATACATCAATCCCAAGCATGTCAAATGGGAAAATTGAAATATTAAATGTAAGTAATATGAAATATACAAATATCTACATATACATGTATACACAGCATAGTATAACATATGGTATGTAAGACTATATACAAATATACACACAATATATATAATATATATTGTCTTACATATATTGTATATATTTTATATTTTTATATAGTAAGACCATGTGTGTATGTATATATGTGTATACACACACACACACACACACACACATATATTCCTAAATACAGACTGGCGCATGACCAAGGATGCAGATATGACAAAGATGATTATATTTTTTGTTATTTTTTTATTTATGCACATGAGTGTTTTGCCTGTATACCACTTTCATGCCCGAAGCTTCAGAGGCCAGAAGACAGCATCAGATACCCTGTAACTGGAGTTACCAACCTTTGTGAGCCACCATGTAGGTGCTGACAACTGAACCTGGGTCTTCTGAAAGAACAGTGAGTGCTCTTAGCTTCTGAGCCATCCCCCGACCCTGATCATGCGTTTTGGTTTATAAGCCCATGTTTGTTTTACTTAATTACTTCTGTAAATAAGTGGTAACAGGGAGGGAGTCTCACGCATGCTAAACAAGGGTTCTCTTCTGAGCTATAGCCCAGCTCCCAGATTATATTTTATTACTGGTGGTAATGGTGGGTTTTAAACTTTATTTTATTTGTGAGTGTGCATGTGTGTGCATGTGTACATCTGTGTGCATGAGTATGTGCATGTGTGTGTGTGTACCTCTGCGTGTCTGTGTGTGTGTATGTGTGTGGTACAAATGCCTGTGGAGGCTGGAAGAGTGTACTAAGTTCCCTGGAGAGAGAATTACAGGTGCTTGTGACCTACTTGACATGGGTCTATGGTCTAACCTTGGGTTCTCTGAAAGTACAGCAAGTGCTCTAAGCTGCTGAGATAGCTCTCCATTCCTGTGTTTTGTTTTGTTTTGTTTAATATAAAGATTGTTTTGTTTTGTTTTGTTTTTAAGCAAGTGAGAGAGCTTGCGTTTTATATAGTCTCAAGGGATGAAAAACCTGGAGAGCTTATAGGAAATATACAGCTTCCACTTGTGGTCTCTATAAATTTTCACGGTCATATTTTTCTATAGTTAGGGCTAAGTACTGTTTATGCCCATGCTTTGAAGCAATAGATTTTACCATTGTCTTCTTCACAGGAAATTGAAAAGCATCCAGGGCATTCCTCGCAGGTACTTGCAAAGGTTGATTATGGGTATTTAGCTAAGATGGAATAACATCAGAATTCTGGAGCCCGGGGAGCTTGTCATGCAGTGGTGACAAATGAAGATGAGGGTGTTTCAGGAGGGCTATAAAAAGCTTTCCACACCATGTTAGTTTATCATCCTGGTGTAGTTGGGACGTAAAATATCCCCTTCAAGCTCATATGTTTGAACCTTCAGCTAGGGTACTATATTGGGAGGTCATGGAACACCTTGGAGGTGGAACCTTATTCCATGATGTGGGTCTTTGGAGGGGAGGCTTGAGGTGCATAGCCCTGTCTTGCTTCCTGATGCCTGCCATGATGAACTGTGTTCCCTCCAACTGTGAGCTGCACAAACCATTCTTCCTTTAAAGTGTTCTTTGTCGGGTATTTTGCCTAAGCAATGAGAGAAGAATCTGTCTCAGTTAGGTTTTCTATTGCCATGATAAGACATCATGACCCAAAGCAACTTGGGGAGGAAAGAGTTTATTTCATCGTGTAGCTCAGTCTGTCATGAAAGGGAGTCAGAGCAGGAACTTGGAGGCAGGAACTGATGCAGTGGGCCCTGGGTCACGTGGTGATGGGCTACTTACCTTCCCACTCCCCTCACATCATTTCCTTGACTTTCATCTTATGCATCCTCCAGCAAGCCCATGTCCTCCTCCTGCCTCAATGATTTTGTAAACAATGCCCTCTCCTTTTCTTCTCTCTTCTAATTGCCTGGTTAGTGTCTGCTCTTCCAATCTCAGCTGAGCTATTCTTTCTCAGGGAAGAATTTCCCAGCTTGGTCAGATCTCTCTTCTGCACTCTGTAAATGTTTCCATGGTAGCACTCAATCACGGTTAGCTGTGAGTTTGATTATTTCATGCTTCCCCCTCCTGTGATATGAACTTTGGGAATGAGCTGAGTGGCCCCATCCCTATTGTTCATAATGGCCCTGGTGCCTTCCTCAGTGCCAGCCATTAAACATGCCCTCTGGCAATCATTTTGTTGAAAATGTGGCCCGTAAGTACTACAAGAAGACAAAGGGAAGGAAGTTTCCGTGGTCAGCGTGAGGAGGGAGCCTTCCTCTGAACCAGAACTGTGGATCTTAGGCTCTTCTTAGGAGGTCTACACTCCTGCAAGGGTCCCTCAGGCATAGGAGAGAGGCACCCTGACAAGTACGAACAAGAGACTTTGCTATTTGGTTTTGACGTAGAGATGGCTATTACTCTCTTGGCCTGAGGGAACTTTCCCACTTAATGGTCAAGAGAACAGATAAAATGATCAAAGTCATTTTGTGTAGACAGGAAGCATATTTCATTTACTTATTTCAACATCTTGTCTCTCTTGGGTGGGGAAAGACTGTAAAAAAACATCTGTAAAGCTGGCCTGAACTGTATTCTTTTGTGCAAGACTGGATGTAGCATAGACGTTTCTTTGGAAAGTCATCTTGGCCTTTGCCCAGACCATTGGGGAAATTGACTCTACTCAGTACAGATCCCTATAGAGAACGTGGGCCAGTTCCTTGGTCTGGAATCACGGGAGTCAAACAGTTATTCAGTGTGGTCAGCTCTAATGGAGTCAGGGATGCCTTTATCTGTTAAATAGGGTGAATCGAAGTGAAAATTACCTTTTGATTGAGTAGCATTGCTGAAGAAAATCAATAGAAATGGCTCGAGATTTATCGGCACCAGCTCAATTTTAAGTGTCGTAGACTCTTAAATTGCTGGAACACTAGGTTTCAGGATCCATCCTTCTCAAGGCCAATGGAAAATAAACAAGAGAGTGAGTTAAGGGAGAAACTGCATGTCTGTTCTATCCCAAAGGAAAGAGGAAATATGTGCTGACCAAAGCTAAGTCGTTTGCAACCTCAAAATATGCATTCTAAATTCTAAGAGCCCACATTTGACGTGTTTAAGAGAGAAAGACCACAGCTGACGTTGTCTTTGTTCAGAGTGTAGGAGATAGTTTTGTCTAGACTTTCAGAAATGATATAGAATGACATTTTTAGAACAAATCAAAAAATAGTTTTAGATTCCTCTTTTCCCTTCAGGAAAAGGATTTGACATGCTTCTGAAATCTGAATGTGGTAGATCTATAAATGGCCTCCATCATTTAATAAGAAGAGGAAAGGAAAATGAGCCATTGAGAAAAGATGCTGAAAATGTCCTTGGTTTACGTTCTGACTCCGATAGCAGTGCCGTCAGTAGTGATCCAGTATCTAGTGGAGAGAGGATGGTTTATAGGCACGTGCTAGGCTGCTGCCATACATTTCCTGGGAGTCCTCAGGGTGACACTCAAGGGAGGTATTGCTTGTCTGCTTATGGATGAAGAAACAGAAGCACACAGAGCCACCAAACATGGGTGTCTAAGCAAGAACTGTTCGACTGTCCCTCTAAACCTGCCCTTCTCACCACTGTGTTGATGTCTTCTTTCCCCACAGGGCCAGCATTGTACAGAAACGCATTATTTATTTTCAAGATGAGGGCTCCCTGACCAAGAAGCTGTGTGAACAGGGTAAGAACATGCAGGTGGGAGAGCGGGAGGTAAGGGAGGGCTCTTTCAGGTTAAGCATGGCTGCGGTAATTCAGGCAATGGGTCTTTCTGAGTTCCCCTGGGCTCTGCCTCCTCACATAGCTCTGATTTTTAATCTGGCTGTGTGCTATGGATAATTGGATCTGCCTTAAGCTCTAATTACTCGGCTTGATTCCCTGGGTAGGAGATAATGTACCTTATATTGGTGCTGTCTTCTTATTTTTGTGAAACAGTGATTATTCTGAAGAGGTTCCTTGGAATAATTCACAGGACTTAATTAAGGAATGCACAGTTGTGTACCTTTAAAAAGCCTATGGTGGCTCTCTGGAATAACCATCCTCCAGAACTTGCATGGTATCTGAGTAATATGGGGGATTTTCTCCAAAAAAAAAAAAAGACCAGTAGAAGACAGGAGTGTCATGGGTTGGAGGGTAGGGGACACTAACCTTGTGATTTTTACCACATCCAAGACTCTGGTCCTCAGACTGCAAGTTCATAAACACCTTTTCCTTAGATTGAAACATTCTAATAAATATCTTTTTTTTCTGGTGCTAGGAATCAAACTTGGTGCCTTGTGCATGCTATCTAAGCACTTTAGCACTGAGCTACAGCCATGCCTGGGACTGGAACATTCTAATAAAGTAGACTGGGTGTTTACAGAAGGGGCCTGGGCTCAGATTAGGCCTAGCTTAGATCTGCTTCTGTTGCACAGCCTGCCCTCCCCCCCACACACACACACACCATGTGACTTAATAATGTACAATAAGGCTAGGAAATGGCTCAGTGAGTAAAGCTCTTACCATGAAACTTCAAGGGCTTGAGTTCAGAGCCCTAGACTCCACATAGAGCTGGACATGGTACTTCAACCCTGCAATCCCATCATTCATCTGTAACACATGAGATGGAAGCAGAGGTGGGAATTCCTAGGTGCTCCCAGGGCAGCTAGCCTGACATCTACAGGTTGAAAACAACAAGATAACCCGTTCACAACAAGATGAAATGTAAGGACTGACACCTGAGATTGTCCTCTGAGCCACAAAGAAGTGCTAAGGCACACCTGCATTCACAGACTCCAACCCAGGCAAGCACACACATCATACACACAAGATCGAATGTGCATGCATGAGTGTGTGTGTGTGTGTGTGTGTGTGTGTGTGTGTGTGTGTGTGTACATGTATGGTAGCTATTGTTGTCTATGTTCAAATGCTTGTTCATTAATCTGCTGTGAAAAATAAGACTTTAAACATCCGAACTGGTTTAGAAGTTATTAGTTAACCCAATGGAAACAGAAAATGCTCTATAATAATACAGCTTAGCTATCTCATTTCTATTCATTTTTGCAGAATTTTTATTTGCCTTTCCAGCAATTAGTCTTTTCAGAAGGAATAATCCTCTCCAACTATAGCAAGCCATAAACTACTAAGAAAGGTTGGAGAGAGGTCTACTGGGGAAATAATAATAATTGCTAATAATTCTGAGTGTTTGCTATATGACAGGCACTATTCTAAACATCTTCTATTGCTTAATTATGTAATTTATACAATAGCCATGTATGGTAAAGGCTATTGGCTCAGTCATAGTGCAAATGAAGAGCCTGAGATAGATAGCCAGCAGCAGAGGGCAGGATTGACACCAATCCCTTGAGTCCCTGCCTTGAGCCACTGCCCCCTGTCAATGCTGCATCCTCTGTGGTCAGTTCTTTGCAGCCCTGTCTATATCAGAGCAATGCACTCTCTTTTTGTAAAAAAAAAAAGCTAGAATCAAATGTCAAGTAGAATTTTATGGAGATAGTCGGATGCTTGGCATCAGGGTGGGAATTCCAGACTCTCTGTCCAAGACCCTTGCTAATATTTTGGTGTGCATCACTACACATGGGGTGAGGTCTTCCCTCCAAGCCATTTAGCTGATAAATGGTTCTGTTAGCTTTTTTCCAAACAAGGAACATCTCCACTCTTTAGGCTCTTGTATCTTTTTTAAAAAATAAGTAATTTTATTTTATTTATTTTATATATGTGAGTACACTGTTGCTCTCTTCAGACACACCAGACATCACATGCCATTATAGATGGTCGTGAGCCACCATGTGGTTGCTGGGAATTGAATTCAGGACCTCTGGAAGAGCAGTCAGTGCTCTTAACCTCTGAGCCATCTCTCCAGCCTCTAGGCTTTTGTTTCTTAAATAACAATCTCATCCCTTGCCCTCTTTCCATGAAAGTTTACTCAGTTCCCATGAGCTGAACTCAAGGGTGTTCTAACTCACACATAGGCTACATCTTACTCTTCCCCTGTAGGTAGCTAGGCTCGTCAGTCACTGTGGTGTGGTTCTGTTAGTCGGACTGGCAGAAGCCAGGCTTATTTACAGAATCTGAAAGTTCTTAGGAGACACTTCACAGACAGCGCCATGTCTGACAAGAATCCTTGGAGCCTTAGTGCTAATCTTAGGAGGCCTTGTCCAAACGGTGTCTGTGCTAACATCCAGTGGGCACAGTGATAATGAAAGAGTATGGTGTGTTTCTAGTTGCTTCTCTCAGGTTGAGCTCTTAGGAAAACAACTAATCACACCATCTATGTAACGACTCCTTTCGACTTGATGAACTGAAAAGGCCCAGCAAGTCCTCATGCTCTTAGCTTTGTGTGCTTGTAGATGATCCCTGGAATCAGCAGACCCATGAGAAAATTAACATCAAAATGACCACATTAAGAAAACCATTTAAACATAAGCAGAGCAGAGGGATTTTTTAATGTATTTAATCACTTAGCAAACACCAGCTTTTCATCAAAGTCTCTATGTGCCTTGCATTCTTGTTGAATCAAATCAAATCTGTTAAGAAAAGAAATAGTGGAACTTGGGACTATCATTTATTGCCCCAATTATGACCATTCCTCCATAGGTGATGAAATATAGCCACAAGGATAAAAAGCAGTGAGCAATAGTGAATGTGTGTGTGTGTGCACACGAGTATGTGTAAATATGGGTACCATTCCATGTATATATAAGATCAAAGGAAACCTTGGATGTCAATCTTTACCTTCAACCTTGTTTGAGATGGGTTCTCTTTGTTTGTTTTTTGTTTTGTTTTGTTTGTTTCTTTGTTTGTTTTTACTGTCTATGCCAGGCTATGTAGGCCAGGGCTCCTAGGAAATTCTCTTGTCTTCATTTCCCATCTCTGTTTAAGCGTGCAATGACAAGTTTGTGGTACATACCTGACTATTTTACATGGATCTCAGAGATTCAAACTCTGGTCCTCAAGCTTGCATGGTAAGCACCTTTACCCACTGATCCATCTCTCCAGCCTGTGATTTTTTTAAAAGCAACATAAATATGAAATTACTTGCAATTAAAAAATAGAGAAAAATCACTTATTCCAAAAGGTGATCTGTGACAGATAAATGGTCACACACTTGGACACCATGTCACAACAGAAAGGGAATAGCAGAGGAGGATGGGAGGAGGGAAAATCAGAGAAAAGAGGAGACCATAAGCAGAAGACAGAAAATGAGAAGAAGGTGAGAGAGGAGGAAGAGAGCTGAGGAGCTGGCTTGGTCAGGAAAGCCCTTATCTTGTGAGCATGAAGACCCAAGGTCAACCTCAGAAGACACACAAAGGATGAGTGTGATGGATAGAACTTGTGAGCCCAGCACTGGAGAGGTGAAGGCCGATGGGTCATGAAGCTCTTTCCAGGCAGCCTGCCCAGCCTGTTTGGCAAGTTTCAGGATAGTTAGAGACTCTGTCTCAAAAACAAGGTATGACTGGGGCTAGAGAGATGGCTCAGGATTTAAGAACATATACTGCCCTTGCAGAGGATCCAAGTCCAGTTCCCAGCCACCTATGTGGGTGTCCCAGAACCACCTGTTACTCCACCCTGTTCTCACCACCATGGGCACATGCACTCACTGCAAATACCCACATTATGGACACACACATATACGCATAATTTTAACTTCAAAAATATTTTTTAAGATTTATTTTATTTTATGTGTATGAGTACACTGTAGCTGTACAGATGGCCGTGAGCCATCATGTGTGTGGCTGCTGGAAATTGAACTCAGGACCTTTGCTGGCCCTGCTTGCTCTGCCCCGGCTCACTCCAGCCCCACTCACTCATGTGTAATTCACTGTGGCTGTCTTCAGACGCACCAGAAGAGGGCATCAGATCTCATTACGGGTGGTTGTGAGCCACCATATGGTTGCTGGGATCCAAACTCAGGATCTTCGGAAGAGCAGTCATCTCTTGGCTCATCTCTGAGCCATCTCGCCAGCCCCCAACTTTAAAAATTTTTAAAGTTAAAGCAAGATGGATGGCCACTGAGGAATGAGAACTAAGATTGTCCTCTGACCTCCACACATGTGAGCACACTTCTATACGGGCACTTAAACACACACACACATGCTCACATATGTGTGAACACATACATGTACACATACAAAGAGAGAAGGAAAATGAGGGTGAGGAGACCTGAGAATCTCAGAAGAGAATTTCAAAAGCCAACAAATTCAAGATAGAAATGAGGAGAAAGATAGGTTATAATAGAAGCAGCCAAGGTGGTACACTCAAAATTTGGGAAGGTGAGACAGAAGGACCATGAGTTTAAGACTAGCCTGGGCTATACAGTAAAACTCAGTTTTAAAAAAGAAAACAGGTACTGGGTGTGCTCGGCAATACAGCAGTGGCCTAAAACATACAAGGGTATGGATTTGATCCCCAATACTGCACAAAATAAATGAAAATAAAACTGAGTGTGGTAACTTCCACCTTTAATTCAAGCATTCAGGAAATAGAGGCAGGCAGATCTCTGACCAGCCTCATCTATATAGTAAGTTCAAAGACAGCCAAGGATACATATTGAGACCCTGTCTAAAAAAAAGTGTGTGTGTGTGTGTGTGTGTGTGTGTGTGTGTGTGTGTAAGAAATAAAAGAAAGGGAAACTGAGGCCACACCCCAGGACAAGGTTATCTGGCTTAGCAGCCCAGCTGTTGCACTATGGGAATATGTTGGTGCTTGCCATCACTGCCTTTTGAAAGCCTGCTTTGTTAGTTAGCAAGAGCCTGTCCTTGGTAGGAAAGTTTCCTTTTCAAACCTAGAAATTTGATTTTTACACGGAAGCTTATTCTCCAAAGGTAGTCATATATTCATTTCTGTAAAGGCCTTCACAGTATCTTTAACTTTGCTACCTAAGCCTAAAAGCCCTTTTGATACAGTAAAGCTCCCAATTGGTCTTATTTTGGGTCTTCTGGACATTGTTGCTGCCTCATTTAACAACACCTGGTCTTTAGGATCGAAATCCCAGCATGTATCTCTCAGATCCAAAGCCTCTTTTCAAAGCTAATTTAGATTTTTTTTTTTTTTAAACAATGCAGCTCATCATTACGGGACTGCAAAAGGACCAGATCTTCTGGTTTGAGCTACCATTCCTAAAATGTACTAGGTGAGGGTGTCCATATTATCCAAGTGGCTCACACAGGAGAGAGTCCAGGTTCTGCGTGCAGGCGCTAGTGGGCCGCATGATCCCGGGCACAGACAGCAGTCTTGTCTCTGCCAGTAAGTCCTGCTTCCAGTGGCTGCAGCCTTCTCCTTTGAGCTTCTTTAGAAATCTCTGAAATCTGTAGGAAGGGCTTTGTTTTGTTTATGTAGTTTTCTTCATTTGGAAAGAGCAAAATGGAAACAGTTTTCTTTTTTACTAGGTATCATTTATGCAGACCTATCTAGAATGAGTCTTTCCTAAGGTCATAGGCTCTGAACCAAAACAGACCTAGGTCCTACTTCTGCCTGCATGGCTTCACAAACCTGCTTCAAGTCACCGAACCAGCTTCTTCCTTTTAACAATGTGCAATCTGCAAAACCGGGATGTCTTAGTTACTTTACTGGTGCTATAATAAAATACCCTAGCAGAACCAAAAGGAAGAACAAAGGATTTATTTTAGTCTTCACTTCAGGGGGATATAATCCACCACAGCAAAGATAGGGTGACAGGAGCAGGAGGCTGGCTTGTCAGAAATGCTTCCACAAAGAGTGCACAGGAAGTGACGTTGGGCTATATAGCCTCAAGGCCCGCCCCCCCCCCAATGACCTACTTCCTTCTTCAAGGTTCCACCTCTGAAAGGTTCCCTGACCTTCCCAAACAGCGTCATCAGCTAGGACCAAGTGTTGGAACACTTGAGCCCATGGAGGATATTTCTCCTTTAAACCTCCAGGGATCACCAGAGCGCTTTCGAGGATAGTATAGAGAACAAAAGCAGCACATAACAAAAGACTCAGCCCATCTCTGTCCTGTCTTGTACTTTGTCTCCATCCTCAAACTCACTTCTCCCCGTCATCGAGTTTGCATGTTCAAGCCCAGCAAGCTCAGCAAATTCCTAGAGATTGAAAAATGCTGTTTCTCACATGCAAAATGGCTTTCATCCCCTTGGTCGCTGCTCTTTTGTACAATATTTAAGAAAAAAAAATGTCCAACCAGCAAAAAGGGAAGATTGATGTTAACACAGCTGGGAGAGCTACAGAAAAACGCAGTTGCAGTAAGTGGCGTCTGTAGGCATTGTCCCCTCTCAGAAGCAACCGAGCACCTGAGAGCACTAAGGCAGTTATAGCTGTGGGCATAACAATCGGAAATGCCGGATTTATTCATGTAATCTCTCTTTCCCTACTTATCAGCTACTCACAGCTAAAGATGGGGGTGGAGAGGGAATCTTAAGTTTTTCCCGGCTGCTTCTACACTCAGAAGTAAACCTTAACTTGTGAACACATTTGCAACACCCCCTTATTCCCAGTACAGTCTTTGAAAGCATGACAAGAGATGATGTGACTGCGTAAGAATCCCTTCCTCTTCAATTTCCAGCATTGTTTAAGCCCCTACTTCTGTGACTCTCGACCTGTGGATAGAGACCTCTTTGGGGGTCAAATGACCCTGTCCTAGGGGTCATATATCAAATATCCTGCCTATCAGATATTTATATTGCAATTCATAACAGTAGCAAAACTGCCCTTATGAAGTAGCAGTGAAAATAGCGTTATGATTAGGGTCACCATGATATGAGGAACTGTATCTAAGTCTCACATAGTTAGGAAGGTGGAGAGCCGCTCCACTCACTCTCCTCAATCTCCTTTCAAGCCACCCCTGTCTCTGCTCTGGTCCAGCATTTTGGCCCCTCAAAAGTACTTCTTGGAAAATAGACACATGTTTCTCTTAAAAATCTAGTAGAGAGATGCCACCGTGGACGGGATGGGGAGGAAGCCAGGATATCGAAAGAACAGCTTGGTAAAAGCAAGAGAGGCAAGCCCAGTGGTTTATAGCGTTGGCTGCTCTTACAGATGACCCTGGATTGGTTCCCAGCAGCTCCAGGGAATCTGACACCCTCCTTTGGCATTCTCAGGTTCCTGCATACACATGGCATCCCCTCACATAAACACACACACACACACACACACACACACACACACACACACACTCTTCAAAATAAAAAGAATAACGGAGTAAAAGTTAGCATTGATTTCCCCCAAATCTCCCCACCCTAGAGTCTGTACTCTTGGTTCCATAGAACACTTCAGACTAAAGAGCAAGAACTTTGAACTTCTTGTTTGCAAACTATATATTCATAGTTGAGAACTATAAAATCCAAAGCAACCCGAGTGCTGGTCTTGAGTCTTACAAATCGTGCAGTTGTGCTGCACCTTCTTTATACAGGGATCAAGGATAAGACAAGCTGCTGCAAGGCCGTCTTTATGAGGTTCCCATCTGCTTTCTAACTTGACTTCCTGTTCCAGATCCCACACTTGATGGGGTGACGGACAGACCGATCTTAGACTGCTGCGCCTGTGGAACTGCCAAGTACAGACTCACGTTTTATGGGAACTGGTCCGAGAAGACTCATCCCAAGGATTACCCTCGTGAGTACAGCAGCTACTTTATGGGTCAAGGGAAGCACATTGCTAATACTCCGTCATGGGAGTCTGATCATGGGATCTGTTAGCTGAGCTGCGTCAGGCCCGCTCATTAGTATCCACTGATTTGTGAAACTTGCACCCCCAAGAAAGCAAATTCATGGACACACACAGAGACATAGTCCTGGTATACTTTTAGATTCTTCGTATGGCATTGTTCTATCAGTTTTATCTGTGCTTCTTTTATCTTCAAGCCAACATTTTGTTAGCCTTGGTCCTCCTAAAGCAGCTGTACCCACGTTACAGAACAGACTGTTGTTAGAGATGACTGGCCAAAGGATTCTCTTGACTCCACAGACAGTGTAGCAGTTACTCAGTACTTTCAACCGTAGTGTCAGTCATCAATCAATACACAGTATCCCTGCCGGATCCATCTAATGCCACATGACCCCAGGCTCAAAGCAGCCAATACCAGTCCATAAGAGTTGTCAGGAGGCCTCAAAGTCACTATGTGAGGAGAGTATCCTAAAATAAGACACTCTCCAGCTCTTTTTAGTCAGACAGTTATCTCAACAAATTTGTAACGAGCAGGCACTCTCCTAAGCCCTTAAAAATATGACAGTGAGCCGGAGAAAAGATTCAGCACTGGGTCCTAGGCCATTTAGGGACTGTGGGGAAATAGACATTAATCAAATAATCACATGAAATTTGTTGTTGTGAGTGGTGAGCTGACCCACAAAATATTAAGCATGTTTTCTGATGGCATACACTTGAATTGAAAAATAGCTGGCTTTGTGGCTAAACTCCCTGAAGATCAGAGAGAAGTCACCATTTGTCCAGTCAGATGTGCAAGGTCCTGCCTTTGCTTTATGTTTCCTTTAAGACCTGGGAGGGCCCATTCTCTGCAGCCTTGGGAGGCAGGGTGGCTGTGGGTGGCACTGGGCAAATTGTGTCTGAGAATGGTCTGTTTTGTTCTTAGGAGTTTATTTCACTCTGAAGTTACCACAGCTGGGAAGAACCACAGAATAGGAGAGGAGATTTAAAAGAGGGATTGGGGCCAGGTCTCCAAAGGCAAAGGGGAAAAGGGTGCATGGTAAAGACTTAAGTAGACCCCGGGTATATCAGAACCTCCCTTGGTGCCCAAATAGCCCACCCAAAGGGGACTCCAGCATTCCTAACCAGATCAAGAAGCTATTATTTAATTTAACTCCCATAAAGTTGAAATTTAGGAACTTGTGAGCCTCTGGCTAAGGCATTCCTCGGACTCCGGGATTCAGCCTGCTCTAGGCTCAGCTGTGTGGGAGACCTTGGTGAACAAACTTAGCCTCTCTGCCCGGGAGAAGGCCCTTAGAACTGGAATGCTAGAAAAAAAAATGTTCTACAGTGTCCCTACTAACAGAAGAGATAAAGTGGCTGAGCCATTACTCATCTTTTGCGGTACTAAGGAGTTTTCTCATTTCTGTTTGGCCACTGTTGTCTCCCAGAATTTAGGTGGTCAGGGGATGGCACCAAATCATTGTCTCTGGGCCTCTGGGGAAAACCACATGCAAACCTACAGAGAGTTTCTGTAGTGCTGTTGAGAGCTTAATAAATACAGAAGACGTGTGTTCATGATTCCTGGGATTGTCCCATTGTCAGGTGTCACATCACAAAGCCAGGATGTGCCCTAATTTTTCTGTTGAAAAGTTTTCATCTTCAAACACAGAATCGCATTTACCACATTGTGTTGGGATTATTTTTTCTGGAAGTTTCTTCCGACAAACTGGAAACTCCTTTGGGATGAAAGCTATAACCTGCTCTGCTCATCTTTGAGTCCTTGCCTGGTACTCTCCTGAGGATTAGGTGGTGACTGTGGACCATACCTGCTACCATCTGGGAGGCTAGCTAACACTTAGTCCTAATGCTCAGCACTAATCAGGGACCGCACCAGACTGTCCTTGCCGGGCAACGGGTGAACTTGGGTGCTGGAAGGACTGGGCCACTGGGAAGGACACAGGCAATGGCAGTGATAGCTTCTATTAACATAGGCTGCAGGGATTATTCTGTCATGATAGCCAGCCCTGTTGTCAGCCCAGGGAAGGTTCCTGACCGCAAACTGTCAAGTACCAAGTCCCTTGTCTCTTTTTAATTAGTCATCCAAAGTGTCACTTTCCAAGCAGGGATCTTGAGACAGAGGCTCTTGGCCTCGTCAGTCTCTGCATCCTTTTAACATGTTTAAGAATCACTGAGAGTATCAATATACTTATGTTAAATCTGTCAGTGTTTCCCTTAGCTGAGAAATGTTTTAATTATTTATTAATTATAAGTTACATAGCAATAATAAATACATTGCATGTTTAATAAATTTGTCACATGCTAACATATTATGAAAGTGACTGTGCTAGCCAAAGAAAGTAGTTGTGAAAAGGGTATCATCGTCGCCTGGACTGACACTCACTTTTGCATTCAGTCTAGTGATTTACATCTTTGATAGAAGTGTGTGAAGAAATTCTAGCCCACATGCATGTGTAACTAGAAAAAAGGAGTGTTTGGGGGCTTTGGAGAGATTGTTCAGTGGTTAAGGGTATTTGCTATTCTCACCAAGGTCCTGAATTTGATTCCATACATCCAGTCACAGCAATTTCTAACTCATGGGATCTGACACCTTCTGCTGGCCTCTGCTGGCACCTGCACACATGTGGTACACGTGCAGATGAACAGGTAGACACATATACACATAAATAAAATACTTTTTAAAAGAGTGTTGTCATAATCTTTCCAAATACTTACAGAAAATCTCTGGTACTATAAACTACTTCAAAGTCTACAAATAGCAGAATTTTGTAAAGTCCAGTTACGATGCAGAATATGCAAGTGTGCCAATAGATTTGTATTCTGTGACCAAAATTCACTGCTTACCTTTTTGGATCTTTTACAAACACATGATTATGTAGCCCCGATGTTGGCCATATGGAAAATACTGGCTTACTGAGAATCATAGATCATCCAAATGCAAAGGCTTCACATTAAACAGTATCAAAGTCGTATCCATTCCCAGAGGATAGAGCCCATCAGGAAAGTGATGGAAAACTGGGAAGCTATCAAGTTCACAGTAATGGCTACAAGTTTCCCAAGATTCTGAGTTTTGCTTGAAAACTCAAATTTTATTATTGGCAACAGATACTATCAGTTGTTTTCCTTGAAGTGACAGACTGACTTCGTTTTTTGAGAAAAATGTCTGCCAGATTCCCAAGTCTGAATAACTGTAATTTGCCTGTCATTTGTTCTTTTAAGTAAAAGTGATGTTTTATGAGTGTGCAGAGTGGCTAGTGTGACTTGCACCTCAGAGAATCACTAAGTGCATTCACTGAGGACAATCAGAGTGCTCCAGTCCATAGAGCAGAGCTGCTTCACATTTTTTATTGCTTTTTACATTCTGAAATTAGTCATTCTCTATAACAAGATGTGTATTTATCAGTCGAAACTTCAAATGACTCGGTTTTTGTGTTATGTGAACACTCATGCAAAACTGAGCCTTTTGTTTTCTACTGTGAACTTGTGGCTCTGAGGAAGATAGGCCAAGGCTATTGCCCTGGCCCATCTTCAATGCCAGTGTCAACACACTACAGCAAGCAAGTAATGTCTTCGTTTTGCTATGAAATAGTTTTAATCTCTCAGATTAAATAAAACTATTCAGGGGAAAGGATCTCAGGGTTCTCACAAGTCCGTGGGTCATACTTTGGTAACCTCTGCAATGGGCTAACAAAACAAACTTGGGAGTTCAACCCTCAGCTGTCCTTGAGTAACTTACCTTTGAGGATCATAAGGTCTACTACATGGGGGACTGAACAGTACCATGTCCAGTCAGCCGCCACACACAGTCAGCCACCCTGAACCTTCAGACATTGTGAACTATATCTGCAGGTATCTCTTCTCAACCATTGTACAAAATGCTTTGTTCCAAATACTGCTTCTGGCGTTCTCTCCTTGGGAGAAGTCTGTATTCTTCTCTCTGGGAAGGGCTAGATATGGTGAGACAGAGGCAGAGGCTGGAGAATGGACCAAATAGCTTCAGGCATTCCTCTTCTCTGGGACTATCAAAATCTCTGCTGGACATCTGTAAACTGTGGAATTCTTCCCAAACCCTCCCAACGAAGAAGCTCTTGAGATACATTTTAAGGTTAGATCATGTAAGTTTTGCCTCCTAATTCTGTAAGTGAAAAAGTCTTGACACACAAAGAAAGTAGCATTACAGAATCAGATGGCCAGAGAAGATATGAACCAAAATCAAAGCTCAGACCAGGTAATTCTCCTTTTCCTTCCCTTGGGGTCTATTCTGAAGCAGTCAATAGTTGGAGAACATCTGAACCAAAACCAAAGCTGAGAGCTAGGTGGTTCCTTTTGCCTTCCCTTGGGGGCTGTCATGAGGGCAATCACTCTTCTTTACTCTGCAGTCGAATCAAACATCTAATGCACAAAGCATCTTCCAAAGTGAAGTCAATTGATACTAAATTCTGTGCCATCCCACCTGCTGTTCTGCAGACAGCCAGACTTAGAAGCCAGAGAGAGAGAGCATTCCAGGTTTGTTGAGCTTGAACACATTGCTGAAACCTACTTCAAGTGTCTGTCCTAGGCATTGCCAGACTGCCACTCCCAACTGTGGGAATCATGGGAGGCACTGCTTCCCAGGAACAAGATGACCAGGCCCATAAGGATGTCTTGAGGGCTGGACATGTGACTAGTCTTCACAGAGCTTCCTATAGATGCTAAGCATCTTCCATCACTAGCTCTCATAAGGATCTGGGTTCTTGACAAATATTTTCATCCTGTAGACAGCTTGTCATCTCCCAGTGACTTCCTCCACTTTGGACATAGCATCATTTAATACTATATTACAAATAAATATTGAAGAATATTTTCTTATATCCAGTTTTTAATTTGATGACACATTAACTAAATTATTAATATGGCCACTGGTAAATATATCCTATATATTTGAAGTTAATTTTACAATGGCATTTAGCCATCTTCTCCATTGGGTCACTTGCTTTAAGAAAAATTATGTCCATGGGGGCTGGAGAGATGGCTCAGTGGTTAAGAGTACTGCCTGTTCTTCCAGAGGACCTGGGTTAATTCCAGCACCCACTCAGTAGCTCACAACTGTTTGTAATTCCAATTCTAGGACACCAGGCACACTCATGCAGACACACATGCAGGCAAAACACCAATGCACATAAAATAAAAATATGTAAGTCATTTGAAAAATTATTTCCAATCTCATGAAAAATTATCAAACTAGTGCTAACTAGTGCTAACAAAAGGACAATATTTTTGTCCTTTTGTTCATCTAGTTATATGCAAAGTTTCCACATCACATTCACCTCATCGAATCCTAGTTTTATGATTAATTTTCTCTCATAGTTACCAGTTCCAATCTTGTCTTACTTCAGACAAGTCATTTCACTATTCTTTTATCAGCCACTAAGATGATGTCAGGACTCCTGAAAACAGAGAAAGTGCTGGAATTCAAAACCACATATAAATAACACCACCAGGACTTCCTTCAACTTCTTCATATCTCCATGCAGGAGCAAGTAGTTTCTGTGTTTTAAAACTAATGTTAATCTCAAATCAACTAGTTGTTACTTACCTATGTCTATTAGAAACTGATAGTTGGTAGATGGAGAGACCCACAGCCAGACATTAGGTTGAACTTGGCGAACCCCAAGAAAGAGTAGGATTGGAAGAGGAAGGATTGGAAGTGCCAGAACGGTCAAGGACACCATGAGAACATGGCCTACAGAATCAACTAAGCAGGGCTCACAGGGGCTCACAGAGACTCGGTGGCAATCATGGAGCCTGCATGGGTCTGACCTAGGACCTTTACAGATATGTTGTGATTGTTTAGCTTCTTCCTGTGGGACTCCTGACAATGGGAGCAGGGAGCTGGCTCTGACTCTGTTGTCTGCTCTTAGGACCCTTTTCCTCCTAGGGTTGCCTCATCCAGCCTTGATGTGAGGATTTGGCCTAGTCTTGTTGTATCTTGTGATGCCATGTTTGGTTGATATCCCGGAGAGACCTGCTCTTTTCTGTCTGATGGGAGATGGAGGAGCAGCCAATCTGGAGCAGAGGGCAGACAGGGCTGGGAGGGGGCGGGAGTTAGGGACTGGGAGGAGTGAAGGAAGGGGAGCTTCTGGTCGGCCTGTATTGTATGAGAGAAAAATAAAGAGAAAAAAAAGTTGATTGTTGGAAAGAGTCACCCACATACACTTAGTGATTTTCCCATAAATTCTTCTCCAATTTCCTCATCAGTTGTTGGCATAAATGAGTTCTTTTGTGTCTAGTTTTAGAATTTTTCTTCTTTCCTTAACAATCACTCATTTTGCACAGGTTTCCACAGTCCTTATCAGACAACCATGATAGAGGGAAGATCTTCCTCCTTTATTTCCTGACTAATCTGGATTGCTTTTATCTAATAAGCTTTGTTAGCAACTTAAATTATGGCATTGTTATCTCGCTTCTAATTTGCATACATCTGCTTTTATGCATCCTATTATCTTCTGTGTCATTTGGATGGCCCTTTTGTGCAGTTGATAAATTTCCATATTGTTTACTTTATATGCTGGCTTCCCTCCTTTCTGTATTTTTGTATTTATTAATTATTAATGCACGAGAGGCTGTGAATTTTCCTCTTAGTTGATCTTCCAGCCCTTCCCAGAGGTCTTACCATAGACCTCTTATGTTCACTGTTCCCTTGATAAAATGCTGTTGTGCACTTTACCTTCTGGACATAGATGTTAATTAGTGGAGTATTTTACATTTTCTGAGAGGTTAGAGGTTTTTTATTTGTATTTTCGTTCTTGTTTTTTTTTTTCTTTACTTTGTTTTGATCAGCAAGTATGTGCTACATAGCTCCTTCTTTGCTGTATTTACTGTTGGTTTATTTAATAACCCAGTGCATGTTTAACTTGGTAAGTTTTATTTCGTATTCCTTCATGGGCACTGGGCACTGAGGGATGTGCTCTTCCCTGCCCAGTGCACAGCATCACTGGTCCACGTCCGCCTCCCCCTCCCCAGCCGACTGCACAGCATCACTAATCCATGTCAAGCCTCATTCCACATAGGCCACCATTGTTGTGATTAGCCATACCAATTTTTCTTTTCATTTTTATGTGTCTTGATTAGCCTTTCTGTTCCTTTTTAAATTTTATACTCTTTTTTTTTTTTCTATCACCCAGTTGTATATTCTTCTGGTCACAGGCTGGGCTGCCTGGGAGCCTGTCTCAAAACAATAGCAATCAAAAGTTATCTGACTCCCTTAGGTTAACATCACAAATGTATTGATATCACTGCACCTTTCTAGCCACACGCATACTTTATACTGATTGATTTCTAGAATGTTATTTCCTGATCACCATAATTTCTGTTTTCAGTCTTTAGACTTTGTGTGTCTCAACCACCATAAGTTTTTCTAAAGCCTAGGTCTCCCCTGGCCCTTTGCACTTCTCTCCTTGGGTACTTTCTGCAAGGACATTCTCTAACTGTCTTTGCAAGGCAACCCTTGATGCTCTACATGCCTGGGAATATCTTGTTATGTTCTCACACTTCAGTGACGTAGGGCTGAATATGAGGCCAAGGTTCAAAAGCATTTTCTTATCTACTGTTAAACATTTGTCTGTACATCCCACCATCTAGAGAGTCCTTATCAACTTGATGTTTGCTTCTTGCTAAGTGATCTGCACTTTCCCTCTGCTTTTCAAGTTTTTCTTCCATCTGTCTGTCTGTCTCTTTGATGTTTCCTCTTCATCTTCCTATGATACCACTGGGTTTTAAGTTTCAGAAACTACTTCCCTACTTAACAAGTACTTTCTACATGAGATCTTGTTTTTGCCTCTTTCTTTAATCCTAAGAAATGGTTGTTGTCAAACATTTCATCTCTTATTTTTCTTTCTGAGCCTCTGCCCTAGTTAGCTTTAACTGTCGACTTGACACTGCCTAGAGTCAGTCATCTGTCTGAGGAGGGAAGGCAGTCTCAGCCTGAGCATAGGAGAGGCAGGCAGACACATGTCTAGATCTTTAGTCTTAAGTATTTTGGTGTGGGCTACCTAAGGAAGACATTCTTATATAAAATTGCTGCACACTTAGCACTAACACTGATAGAACACTGCTGTCCAGTGGAGACACTTTGTTTAACTTACATTACTTGTGCCTCTATTGTCTTCTTCATGGATACCACATAATATCATAGAATACAAACTGCCTGTATCAGTAACGTGGGAAAATTTAAATGTTCTAGAAGCTGTGTTTGAAAAGTAAAAGGAAGCCATAAAATTAATATTTAGAGTCATTTTATGTATGTAAGAGTGTTTTGCCTGCATGTATATATGTACAGCACATGCATGCCTGGTATACTTAGGGTCCAGAAGAGGGTCTCAGATCCCCTGGAAATAGAGTTGCAAGCCACTGTGTGGACCCTGGAAATTGAACTTGAGTCCTTAGCAAGAGTAGCAGGTGCTCTTAACTGCTCAGCCACCTCTCCAACCCCAATAAAATTAAATTTAATGTTCTATTTTATTGAAGCCAGTATCCCAAATCATGTCATGTTAACATAAAATTGGCCTGAAAATTCATTATGGACATATTTTGCTTTTTTTTTTTTTTTTTTTTGTGGATCGCTAAGATCTGGCACCTATTTCACATTCAGACTTGCCATACTTTAATCACACGGTAGCCATGTATAAATATCAGCTACCATATTGCACAGAACAGCTCTGTAGCAAAGAAAAGAGAAATCTTCACCCAGAATCTAAGTGGCTATTTTACAGGGCAATTATTTGTCATGCATCTTTCATCGGCCTCAATATGGAACACTTCCTTGGGCTTTTTAGATGTTACTGCCATGAACAGTTTTGAAGAGCGCCCAGAGGTTGTTGAGATTGTCAGTTTGGGGTCATTGCTGTTTCCACCTGATTAGACTGAGGTTGTGCATCTTCAGAAAGGATCCTGTGGCCTTTATGAATGTGTGTGCTAAGAGCTCATTTGTGTTTGATTCCTTTTCTCTACTTTTTGTCTGTTTGTTTTTAGTTCCCTTTTGAAAGATTTATTGACTTATCTATTTATTTTATGTATACCTGTGGTCCTTGTGAGTTTATGAGTACCACATGCATACAGGTACCCTCAGAAGCCAGAGGGCATCTGATACCTGGAAACTGGAGTTGGCTACCTTGCATGAGTGTTGGAGACCAGACCTGGGTCCTCTAACAGAGCAGTGGATGCTTCTGAACTCTCTCCAGCCTCCCTCTTCTTGTGTCCGCTTTGGATTATTTATACCTTCTGTCTGTCTTTGAGGGTGTGCACTGTGCTTATGTAGAATAGTTGGCCTATATGCTGCTACAAAGCTCCTTCATAACCTGCTTTCTTCTTGATCACTAGCTACACTTGCCTGGGATCCAGTGCCTCTGCAGGAGCCCTGTGTTCTCTGCTGATGTATCTGTTCTGCCTTGAGTCTGTATGCTGGGCAAGGGGAAATGTTGGGTGATTTCTGTTCTGGAGTGTTTAAAGAAAGAGAACAAGATGAAGCCAGAAGAGGGAGGCCCAGGCATCCCGTGACTGTCAAAGCCTTCTGTGCTTCCGCACTAGGCAGCCAAGGGCCACCTGTGACCTCCTAGTACCTCAGCGTCTCTGCTGATTCCTTGGATCTTGCATTTTTCTCCATTTTCAATCTTTTCCAGGACAGAATCTAGAGAACAGGGGGACTACGTTAATTCTTCATCTCCTTAAGGAGCCTGCAATAAAATGCCAGTTTAAGCACTCTAATTTAGGACAATCTCTGCCCTCTCTGCTGTAGTACAGTATGTTTAGTTAGGTTTTAAACCTCTATCACTTCCTCGTCCTTATGTTTTTCTGATAGTGAAGGCATTAATACCGTGTTCTAATATTGTAGAGGTATTGATCTGTGTTCTACTATAGTTACTTTCTAGTTATTGCTGTGTCCTGTAGGGCCTGAAGATATAATATCACACTGTTCTCATTAACTCTAGCCTTTGCTTAACTAACAGATTATCTTGTTTTAATTACTCGTGCCTTAAAGTGGATCCCACCAACAAGTCTTGCTTGGTTTCTCTTTCCTCTGATATATCTTGATTAACTTTTTAGTAATTTCAGACTGTCTAAGGTTTTAAGATGTCCTAGGAAATTACTGAGCTCACCCTATTGGAAGCGCTTGTCTTCTGTTCTGTTCTGTTTTGTCTCCCAAATGCTTTGCACTCATAGTAACCCAGTCTCCCCCAGGCTCCACTCCGTGAGTCCCAGAGATTATTTTAGACTTTCTTTGGTATTATTCCATATGATATTATTTGCTTGGCTTGGGTTTTGCATGTTTCATTCTCATTGTCACTCATTTTTTTTCCCCTCCTCACTTAATTAACTGTTGATTTATAAGAAATGGGCTGGGGAATGTAGCCCATGCATGAGACACAGGATTCAATCCTTAGCTCTGAAAATAGTAATTAATCAAGTAGTTAATTAATTAATTAAGAATAAGTAGCGGGCTGGAGAAATGGCTCAGCAGTTAAGAGCACTTGTTGCTCTTGCAGAGGATGTGGGCTTAGTTCCCAGCCCCCAATATGGTAATTTACAACCATCCAAAACTTAGTGCCAGGGAATCTGATTCCTTCTTCTGATTTCCACAGGTACTACATGCACCTGGTTCACTTAACATTCATGTATGCAGGAAATAAAATAAATATGTAATAGAAAAAAATAAATTGTAAAAAGAGCGAGGATTTCCTTTCTGGTTTTTCTGTATACCCTCTGCTCATTAGAGCAGTATCTTTGATTCACTTTATGGGAAAGTTTTGAGATTAATTTTCATAGCTCTTCCCATTTCCAGTTTACACTGATTTCATTTGGTGATCCGTTTGTTTATTTGACTCTGCTTTCATCCTGACAGTTAGCTGGAAAGTCCATTTCCAAGCAATAGTTCTGTCATTAGTTTTAATTATTTATCTCATCAATAAAAATTTATTAATTCAGGATTTCTTGCAGTCTTTTAGAACATTATCTTTCCTCTTTTAAGACCTCCTATTTTCAGAGGAAAATAGTAAGCCAGTGCTTGTTCATTAGTGAGTGATTTTATTTCTTACATCTGAACATTTGTAAAAAAAATTCACTTGGAAAATAACTGGATTAAAAACCCAACTCCTTTTTTTAATTAAAACTTTATTATAAAGAACTTGCAAATAAAAATAACATCACCCAGCAAAATTAACCAGACTCGGAGTCTATATGTCTCAGTGAACTTCTGTACAGTTAGTAGAGCCATTCTGAAGCTGCAAAACTTCGTGCTGGATTTTACATTTTCACCATTAAATATATTTTTATGCACTTACCCTCAAGCAACAACAAAAATCCCTGACCGAGTTGAAACTAGAAAAAGAATTATCCGTCTGTGTTCATTCCAGCTCCTTGCTGCAGGTGTTGTGTGTGGCTCTCCATTTCAGGGAAGCAGCCTGGTCTTGCTTCAGTGGGGACCAGATTCCGGCAAGCACTCTGCACTTTGCTCCTTGCAGGATATGTGCTTTTCATTTGCAGCTGGAGCATTTCATGATTTGTTTTTATCTGAGCTATGTTAAGTGAATCTTAAGGTTCTGCTCATCCCTCCATCTATTTCATTAACAGTGATATTTTTCTTCTAGTTGGTCTTTGAGTTTTATTTCTCTGTCCTTTTGTCCTTTGCTCTTAGCTCATTAATTCCACAAGTAGACACAACGCATTTGTTCTGTGTGAAAAGTGTGCTTAGTGAGTGCTTTCTCTCGCTTTAAGAATGCCTGCTTCTCCCAGAACACTCCATCCTCCATTTCTGTCCTCTCATTTCTTCATACTCCGCACAGTTTCGCTATTCCATTTTCTCTTTGCTCAGTTTCTGATGGTACTCAATCATGTATCTGACCACACCCTTGCTTACTGCTTATTACCCACTGCTCCTTCCTCCCATAAGGATCTCTTCAGAAGTGGGAATAGTGTCTTTCTTATGCATTTACTGCACCTCTTGAGTTTTCCTAAAACTGCTTTGATTGTTGTCTCAGTTCACGGTTTATTATTTCTTTCTCCCACACCTGCTCTCCTCTAGATGGTTCTCAGAGTGCCTTCCTCATCTCACACCGGCAAACACTCCTGGTCATTCTTTGTTCTTTGCCATTCACTCTTCCTTCACTTCTTCCTGATGGTATGGTGTGTTAGCTGCTTTTCTCTCACACAGCCCTGGTGAGCATCCCTTTCAGTTTGCAGGCACTCTTCTGCTTTGGGGTTCGAAGCACAAAGAAATACTTGCAGCTTATCCCTAGCCTCAGCTAGGGATGAATTCAGAATGAAGGAACATAAAAGGAAATGAAAGATAAAATACCACGACCAAGACAACTTATAAAAGGGAGGCTTTATTCGACTTCACAGTTCCAGAGAAGAGTTATCATGGCAGTGAAGCTCGACGGCAAGCAGCAAGCATGACAGCTGAGGCAGAAGCTAGGTGCTCCATCTTGAACTATAAGAAGGAAGCAGAGACTATGAGCTGGGAATGACATGTGGCTTTGAAACCCCAATGCCCATTCTTGATGACACACTTCCTCCAGCAAGGCCACGCCTCCTAAACTTACCCAACTAGCACCACCAACTGGGAACCAAGTGTTCAAACATGTGAGTCCATGGGAGACATTCTCATTTAAACCACCACATCTGGTGATTCCTTCTGAAACCTTTGCTTCCAACTATTTTATTGGCATTTGATTGAGTCTTGGAATTAGTAAGGCTGGAGCCTCTTTCTTTCCTCTATTTTCTTCCTAGAAGCTCAAACATGAAATATTTTTAAGTACATCCTTTCTTAAATAAGATGTACCTATCTGGGACTGGCCATCCAAAAATCTGTCTTGTGTGAAGTAATTTTGTCTATCAAGGATACACCCCATTACCACTGGGAGGAGTAAGATACTTGCTGATACTCTCTTGCCATTTATTCCTGCTGTCTGGCAGTTTCCAGAACAGGTGATCACTATAGCTCATTCCTGTAGCTTAAATGGCCACCTGTTCTCAGTGATATGCGTGTGGGTAGGGGAGGGAAAGAGCTCATTACCAGTCACAAATCCACTGACATATAAGTCTAACACTACCAGTTTCCCTAATGGGGGAAAACATAGGATTGACTCTGAAGTCTAACCCCCAACCCAGCAGTTTCCTCTATTTCCTTCAAGCCTGTTTGCTAATCTCTAAGATGTGATTTCAAGAAATGTAGGTATTAATAAAAAAGTGTGGTGGCACACGCCTCTAATCCCAGTCCTCAGAAGGCAGAGGCAGGTGGATCTTTGAGAATTCTAGGACAGCCAGGGCTACATAGTGAGTGTTTAAAAAGAAAAGAAGGGAGCAAAGACATATTTGGTATTCCTTCTGAATGCAACTATTCTAAACACCAAAAAAGCCTTATGAAATTAGGAGTGGGCTACTCATGTTCCGTTAATGATAGCCTTTTGTATGTTACCCAGGAATTTGCACGCAAAACTCTGCTGAAGCTGATAGCATTTATGAACTCAAGTTTTCCAAACAATGCGTTGAGAAATACACCCTCAAGAATTGTTTATTCCAAGAAAGGCCAGATATTTATAAGTGCAAATGGGGTTTCTGCAAAGGTTGGTGCCAGGCACTCACTCCAGCCCTGGCAAGCATCCTTCTCAATTTGCAAGAACTCTACTGCTTTGAGGTTGGAAGTGAAGCAGAAGCACAAAGAATTGCTTGCAGCTTATCCCTAGCCTCAGTTAAATTCAGAATGGAGGAACATAGACAGGGACAAAAGATAACAAGAAATCCCAACACAGATAGGCCTGCACTGGAGCCCTGGTCTATGATCGGGGAGTGGACTTGTTGTAATCTCTTTACTATATTACTGAGCTGATTTATTAAATTGAAAGTTATGAGCCAAATGCCCTGAGAGCATCCTGGAACCTTCCTGCATCTGTACATATTCATGTGGTCCTAATGACCCTCATTGGATGGGGAAAGTGGGTGCTTCCTGCAGGGGATACATGAAGAAAGGCTTGGGAGGAAGCAAAACTTTAGAACAGCCAGCAAGAGTTTAATTAAACTCTAACATTATGAGTTTGCCTCTAAACTAAGCAAAACGCACCACATTTTGCCCCCACATGGAGCTACTCCCGGTCCTTGCAGCTCAAGTGGAAAGAACAATGAGATGCAGAAGGCTTTCTCTTCACATCTGGCTCCTTGAAACAGGGATAAGAGGTTTCTGGAGGGTTTTGCTGGCTGGAACAGTTACTGTTTACAGATGTGAGTGGCTTTCAGTCATTGAATGCAAATTGCATCTGCTTTGTTGTATATACCCTGGGAAAACCCAAAGGAGGGAATAATGTGCCTTTATCCGCCCACCCACATTGGGATTCAGAGCACACAGTCTTTTGGGGTTTATTGGGTCCCTAAGCAACCTTTGAAGAAAGCTGTCCATCTGTCTGACTGCCCTGTCTCCAGCACACATGGATTCTTTTGACTTTGCTTCTCTGGTCTCTGGTTCTATCTTTGGTCTGTTGACTAAATTTTTTGGTAAACATGTCTTGCATTCAGGGATCCTAGACTAATCCTTTGTGCCTTGACAGTGTTGATCTATAATCTGAAGGCAAGCTCATCAACAGGAATGAAGAGGACAAGCTTTTAACGCAGAGGGCTAAAAAACAGAAAAAGAAGTGAGAGTAAGGAAATGAGGGGGAACAGGCTTCTGCTGGAATTCTTAATCTCAACACCAAATGTCACAGCAATGTGAGGGCTCAGCTCAAAGAGAGGATTTCAGAAGGGAGAGGCAGTAATCTGTTTCTTTTACCAGTAATAGCTCAGGAGTGCCCAGGAGTCCATCAGTCTTCTGCTGAAAGACACAATATATCACGCAGTCTAGACTAACCTGGAAGTCAGTGCCATCTTGACATTTCAAACGGAAGGCTTACTTAGAAGGCTTTATGAAGATTACCTTATCCGCTTGTGCTTCTGTTTCCTCATTTGCAAAACAAAGCATGTCCCAAACACCATATGGAGATGTCTTAGGAATAACCTGAGTTCAAAGTGAGCCAGCACCAGAAAAAGTTACGTGTGCATCACTGTGTTATAGTAGACGGGGTGGGCTGATATTTTCCTGACCTTTCACAGCCGTGGCATGTGCTGTGAGCTTATCAAGTATTGTTGTGTAGAGTCTACCATGTAGAATGTATACATGTTTCTTTTAGCTCAGTGCCAGGCCCACAGCTAATGATGCCTGAATCTCGCAGCTATTGGGTTTTTCCAGCCTTATTGTTATCCCACTCAAATTCTCAACCTTCCAGTGAGTTGGCTCTGCCCTCCTGTTGCTTTCTCAGATATAAGTCCTTCCATCATCGAGGGATAACTTTTTCTAAAGTCCCTACTTCCTCCATGTCACAAATGGAGAGAGAGCTGGGTTTCAGATACATTTTATCACTCCTAGCTTTACAAGCTTAAAATGGAAAGGCAGGGCCTAAGTATGTAGTTCAACTAGTACAACACTGCCTGGCATACACAAAGCCCTAGGTTTTATCCCCAAACTGTGGTAGCACACACCTGTAGTGCCAACACAGGAGTTGGAGGCAAAAGGATCAGAAATTTAAGGTCATCCTCAGATACATCTTAAGTTCAAGGCCAACCTGGGATATAGGAGATTCTGTCTCAAAAATAAGTAAAGTGAAATTAAAAGATATTGTATAAAAGGTCCTATAATAAAAACCTAACCAGAAATGAAGAGTGACATAGTCCTCAATCAGGAAGGAATTCAATAACAAATACACATTGCACAACAACCCAGACAAACACATGGAACCCATCAGCTAACCGAAGCTGGTAGCCCCTGACCTGTTTGTTTGGAACAATGGGACATAAACAGAGTTTGGGATTTATATGTTCTGTGATTTCCACTGCTCAAGGTCAGTTTCATCCGGCCTCCCTGCCTATGTGAGCAGTTCTTCAGTGGAGACTGCGCAACCACCAGTTACGGGAAAAGCAAAGCTGAGGCAATAGAAGAAAACCAACCTAGTGTCTTGGGAGATGGTTTAGTGGCTGTCTTAATCACCGTTCTATTGCTGTGAAGAGACACCATGACCGTGGCAGCTCTCATGAAAGAAAGCATTTAACTGAGGGCTTGCTTAACAGCTTCAGAGGCTTAGATCATAGATATCATGGTGGGAGCGTGACAGTATGCATGGCGCTGGAGCAGTAGCTGAGAGCTAGATCCTGTGACACACACACTCACACATGCACTTACACACAGGCACACAGACACCTCACATACACATGTATATACTACACACACAAAAGGACAACAGAACTTTTTAGCTAAGTCCTGGGACAACTGCTTTTGTGTGTCTAACTAGGTTTCACTTGGCCTTTATTTCGGCCTGAACCATCACTGCTTTGAGGAGCCTTCCCTGACATCCCGCACTGGGCGATTCCCATTCTCAAAGCCTCTTTACAGTCTTTTGTACCCTTCCCGCTGCCACTTTCTGTTTAGCACAGCTGCTGCTGCTTTCCTAAGGATAGCCACGCAATTTAAAGCTTACAAAATTCAAGGTTAATCCTGAAGAAAGATTAAAGCTGCTTTCTCAAACCAACTCTACAGTAGGATGACTGTATAGGAAAAGTGTCTTTCACGTTATTAACTCAGCGGCCGACTTTGGGGACCGATTTCATGGAAAAGGGAAGTTTGGCATTGTTTTATATTTGCACATGGAAGGATTTTATAAACACATGACAAATGTTCAAGAAACCTGTGATGAGCTGAATATGGTGGCATGTCCCTGTATCTTTAGCGCTTGTGAGGCAGAGGCAGGAGGACCTCAGGTTAGAGGCCAACCTATGGTACATAGCAAGTTCCAGACAGTCAGTGGTACATCTCAATTTCCAGGGATTCTTGGGTTTTTTTGTTGGAAATCTTCTATTGAACTTCTCTTTCAACACAATTTACATGGCTTTTTTTTTCTTCATTCAATTTAAGCTACATTTATTTAAGGTATTATAGCAATACCTTAACTTGATTTTGAAATTATTATTTCAAAATAAAGAAAAACAATAACAAAGGAAGGACCAAAGATGTGGAGATGGATGCCTGATCTTCCTAATAACTGAAAAATCTCCCAGAGGAGAATGTGTCCTGTCAACTCCAATACCACAGCCCAGATCCTGCCTGATCCTGCCTGATCCTGCCTGATCCTGCCTGATCCTGCCTGATCCTGCCTGATGCCAGAGTTGCTTGGCTTGTTTCCTGTATTAGAATTAGACTATTATTCCCTCAGGACAGAGACCCTGTCTTGTTCATGGCTAGGGTCATTGCTACCTAACCTGTATCAAACAAAATATATGCCTACAGCTATGATAGATGTGGGGGTTGGGGTGGTGAATAGATGGGCCAGGTTCCTGGGCCCATTCCATCTCTCAAAATGATACTGAGAAAGTCTTGCAAAGGACAAATTCTAGACCCTCTTGTAACTCTCCCTTAGGTAAATGTACTCTGCTTCCTTTAATCTATAAAGCTCTGGGGAAGATCCCTTGTATTATCCTCAGTCCTGGAGCCTGCAGTTGTACTTAGCATTTTAAAGATGATCTGGATGGCAGGAAGAGCGCTGGGCAAACCCTCCTATGTGGAAAACAGAGTCTTTCCTCCACTGTCTATTTTCTGTGTCCTCCTTGTTTTATTCTGGTTTTCCACTGTGATTTTTTTAATTTTTTAGATAAAGTCTTATGTATCTCAGATTGTACCAAAAACAACTCTGAACTTCTGATCCTCTGCCTCCAGCTAAGATTACAGACACGTGCCATCGTCTCCTGTTTATTCAATGCTGAGATTAAATTTAGACACTTCTACGATGGTTTTTTGACAGACTTCAGGGAAAGACAGATAGAAGTGGTTGGGACCCTCAATATACCCATAGCCTCAGCATTGATCTGTTACTGCAAAAAACAAAAATCTTCATTTTAAAGGAAATATTTTAAGTATATAAAATAGCCATAGGAAAAGATGGTGTGTATGTTCTAAAAACATGAAAAGATGATTCAGGATCAGATACAGGAAGCTCTGCTGAAGCTTCCAGCATTTAAGGGCTTAAATTTTCCAAACAATGAGTAGAAAATGCACCCTAAAGGACTGCTTCTGCCAAGGAAGGCTGACTGTTCACAATCCTAGCAGGCTGGTGTTTTGTGCCAGCCATTTTAGTTCTGCCAAATATCTTCCCAATTTGCAGGGATTTTTTGGGTTTCATGTTGCAAATAGAGTATTAAACTTCTTTTCAATATAACTTACATGGCTTTTTTTCTTCATTAGTACTTAGACTACACTGATGAGAGCAACATTTTAACTGTTTTGAAACAGTTGCTTTATTTGACAGAATGTGATGATTTTTCAACCCAGGAGCCTAGGAGTAGGTGGATGGTTATACTAGCTACTTTTAGTATCCAAACACCTGATAGGGAACAATTTAAGGAAGGATGAGTTTTATTTGTCTTGCAGTTCAAAGGTCACAGTCAGTTACAGTGGTAAAGGCATGGTAGCAGAAGTATGGGGTGGCTGGTTACTTTGTATACAAACCAGGAAGCAGTGAATGGGAAGCAGTGGTAAAGGGATGATGGCAGAAGTATGGAGTGGCTGGTTACTTTGTATCTAACCCAGGAAGCGGACAGAGAATGGGAAATAGGGCCAGAGCATGAAGCCTCCAAGACTAAGTCTTAGTGGGAGTGTTGGTTGGTTTGTTTGTTTGTTTCATTGGTTTTTAATGAAAACTTTGTCAACTCAGTCCAACCCTGAGTTCTAGAAGCAACAAGTTGCCATATCTGGAAGAATTTTACAAGAGATTAGCAACCTAATCCTGTCCCTGATTTAACAAGGATCTTCTTCGGTCAGCAACTGAAGAAGCCTGAAGACTGGTGTCACACTGAATCCTCACTCCACTCAGAGTTTGCTCGTAAGACATTAGAGTAGCAGTCAACTCCATATAGAAAATCCCCCTTTCTAAGTTCCTGAGACCTGCAGCCCAAGATGGTAGCTGGTGGTCTTTGAATCCCTGGAGCCCTAGTAAAAAAGAAGAGTCTGAGCTATCTACCCAGGACTATTGTATGGATTTAAAAAAATAATAGATGGATAGATAGATAGATAGATAGATAGATAGATAGATAGAGGTCAGAAGAGCCCTTTATGTATTATACCAACTTTGCAGATCTGTTCTTTTGATTACTATTCTCATAATAAAATATAAATCCTTATGCATGTCTTGAGTTGTAGACATTTGTTGACTGTCTACTATGCATTTAGCTTTGTTGTCTTTTGCACCATTGAAGCCTATGTACAAGACCTCCCAGGGTGAAGTTCATCCTTGCTTAGTGCTGGCAGACCTATCTGATGCCATCTCTTCCAACTCCCTGTTCTTCCTACTTACCCCTACTTCTCATCCTCCTCATCCCTACTCCCATCTTCCATCTAGTCTTTAAGTTCAGCTGCCTGGTCTGCTCTGGAGCCTTACTGCACCTTTGAATGAATGAATTTTTCTATCTATTATGTGCCTGTAAAGAAGAACCAGGAAATCAGACCTTATCAAGGCAAAAAAAAAAAAATCATTCTTTCTCCTTACTTCAATAGTGTCATCTAGGTCTGGGGATGTACCTCAGTTTGTGGAATGCTTGCCAAGCATGCAGGAAACTCTTGGTTTGAGTCCCAGCACTGCATAACATCATTACTGATTCCAGCATTTGGCATCCAGGGGTGGGGTGGGGCAGTGAGGGATGGAGATGAGAGGATCAAAGTTTAAAGTCATCTTTAGCTACATACTGAGTTCCAGACCAACCTGAGATACATAAGATCCTGCCAGAAGAAAAAGAGAAAGATAAAGAGGAGGAAAAGGAGAAGGAAGAAGAGGACAATTTAATCTCTAAGATGTTGAAAACCAAAATGGTCAAGGAAGTAGTCCTACAATTATAAACTCTTCTCCATCAAGAGTAAACAGACCTTTTTTTGTCTAGAATGCATAAAATGGACTCTTCCTTTCACCAGGTACCAGGGACTCAGAGGCCACCAGCTGCCACCTTAGGCCACAGGCCTCAGAAACTTAGGAAAGGAAATTTTCCATCCATATTATTGCCTTTGCAAAATTTTCAGCTACCAACACATGGGCATTAGTCTGAGCCAATTTTGGTGTGTTTAAGTAAAAAGTTTAACATTCTGATCTCCTTAGCCTCAGTCAGGATACTTACAGCTAATCAACCTTTTTACGTGCAACTGCTGGGTATGACCTTCGGAAGAGAGGCCTGTGCTTTCAAGGTGATGGAGAACCAGGCACAGTAAGATATGCCTTCAGTCCCAGCCTTTGGGGGGCTGGGGCTAAAGCATCATCAGTTCACGGCTGTGTGAGGATCTTGTCTTTGGCAAAATAAGGGACCTGTGAAAACAGCTCAATTTATTAAGTGCTTGCTGAACAAACAAAAGGAACTAAGTTTGAACCTCAACATTCATGAAAAAGATAAACAAAAAATAAAAGAATCTTGTGTAGAGGCCTGTGTTTGTAATCCTAGCACAGGGGAGCAGAGACAAGCAGATTCTTGGGATTCACTGGCTATCATCCAGGATAGCCAAGCGAGGGAGCTTCAGGCAGTGAGAGACCTGCTCAAAAACCAAGTGAACAGCTCCTAAGGAGTGATGCTGAGGTCGACCTCTGGCTTCGTTCAGTACAACACCCGTACAGACCCCTACCCCCAGCCCCACTCACATACATGAGTGATGGATGAAAACTCATATTCAAAGGAATACTGGTAAAGCTCTGGTGTAGACAAAACAGAAGTCACTGGCCCAGAGCCACAGAGCCGAGAAGGGACAGATGTAGGATTAAGTTGTATCCGCCTGAATTAAAACACAAGTTCTTTAACTGGGTTCAGTGGTACTCAGCCTAAGCCAGCCTCATCTCCTGCCTTCTAAAACTTGTACTCTGGTTCCACATCTGTTCTGTTCCCAGATGTACCCTGTTCCTTCTGTTCTGCTCTCTGGGCCTACTCACACGCAAGCTGTTTCTCATGCTCACTACCCTCTCTTCCTCAGGGCTGATTTCAGCCAGTCTTTTGATCCTAGCATAAGCCCCATTGCCAGGAACCCTTCCCAACCCCCATCTGGATCAGCCCTCTTCTCTGCTCTGTGGCTAGCCTTATCCATTCCTGAGTCAAATGCACAAATTCCCATCCTCGTGTTTGATCCTCTAAAACCCGGGAACCTTCAAGATCAGAGACTATATCTGGTTTATCTCTGAGTTCTCAGACCATGTGTGTTTCTTAGAATATATAACTGGTGAGTATGCCTTAGATTAAGATTGATCGAACTCCCAATGGGTCAAACTCCAATAAAAATTCCAGCCTTGCAATTCCTTACTGATCACCCTAGGCAGACATTCTTGAGTCTGAGTAACTGATCTCTGGTTTTTTGTTTGTTTATTTGTTAGATTTTTAAGGCCTGGTCTTTGAAAGTGGATGTGGGAAGAGTTGAAAGTTGGCAAAGAATATGATCAAAACACACTGTACAAAACTCTCTAAGAACTCATTTAAAAGAATTTTTAATACCTGGTATAACCTCTGACCTCTGACCTCACTTCCCAAGCTTACAACTTACCAAGGCCATCTCCCTGCCCCCATACCCTCTACAAGAAGATCCTCTCTATTCAATTCTATTCAATTCCTAGAGCAGTTGGGAGCCAGAGCAAGGCTTGAGAGGCAAGAAAAGCAGCCCCCTGTCACCTTTATAAAAAGTGTACTTAGGACTGCAAAGATGGCTCAGCAAGTAAAGGCCCTTGACGTGCACTCGATCCCTGAAAACCACAGGGCAAAAGGAGAGAACCAACTCCTGCAAGTTATACATATTTATAAACACTCACACACAGGTATACACACACACACACAATATACACACAAATATATATACAAACACATATACAAATACACAGAGACATACACACAAATATACATGCAAACACACACAGGCATATATACACACACATAAATTATATATAAACACACAAACATACATACAAATATACATATAAACACACACACACCCTAAATGCATAAATAAGTGTAAACTTTAAAACTTTTAAAATAAACTTGTTCTTGATGTTGTTTTTGTATTTTGTTTTGGTGCCAAAGCCTCATGTACCCCAAGGATAGACTGGAACTCAGTATGTAGCTGAGAATGACCATGAACACACACACACACACACACACACACACACAGGCAGGTACAATCATTAGCACAGGATCTGCTTCACATTCCCGTGACCAGAGTTCCAAAGCTGCCTTGTCTTTTTCTAGTCTCCTCTTTATCCTAAAAACAGGCATCTTGACCTCTGTGCTGGCTCCATCGTGCTTCCTGCATTCAGCTCTTTATAAGTGGAATTTTACAAGTGTCCTTCCAGGATCATTGTTTTTTTGAACTTCATAGCTTGTGAGATTCATTCTTATGGCTGTAATATTTTGGGTTGGTTCATTCTCGTGGCTATGGGAGAATCCATTGCACAAACATAGACCACGCTTCACATGTTGGTTGTTATAAGTGATTATTTGGTTAGTTTCTGATTCTGGTCTATTGTGAACAATACATTCATGTACATTGACTTTGGTCAATATGTGTATACATTTCTGTTTAACTGAGAGTGTGTTATACAGAGACAAATGTGCAGGTTTGACAATGTTATATCATAAGTCTTGTAATATATTATTTTGGAGTTTGTATATGCCCAGTTTTGTACACGCACCATGCCTGTCTAACCGGTACACCTTCTCCTCCCCTTTCCTACCTTATTGCACTCAGTAGACCCAGCAGTTGGACAGACAATGCTGAGCGTTCTTATCTTGTTCCCAAAACTGCAGAATTACTCTTACTTAGTATGCTTTGCACTGTAGGGTTTGTGTGTTTCTTTGTTTGTTTGTTTGTTTGTTTTAGATATTTTTAAAGTAAAGAATGAATTTTTTTTTCTATGTTTGCTGAGTTTCTGATATCCTGAATGGGGAGTAAATGTCATCAAATGCTGCTTTTGTGTGTCTTCTGTTAACCTGATTCTGTTATTTGAGTTTGGAGTTGAATCATGCTTGTTTTCCCAGAACAAGCTTCACACACACATGGTGTTGAGTAGCTTCCCACATACCCCGGTATATAGGGTGTAGACATCATGTTTGGACTTTCTGTTCCTGCTCTCATCAGAAAGATGGTTTTTACTTTACTTCTTAAAAGCTAGTTTTGTTTTTGTATGTGTGGCAGGGTTGTACACATGTGTGGGCGCCTCCAGAAAGGTTAAGATCCCCTGGATCTTTGGCAGGAACCAAACCCAGGTCTTCTGGAAGGACAGTGAGCACCTAATGACTGGGCCATCTCTCCAGCCCGACATCTTCACATTTATCTCTAAGTTTGTAGTGGATTTCTTTAAAAGTACAGCTTGACTCCTCTCTTACTATTCATTAATTGATAGATAGATAGATAGATAGATAGATAGATAGA
>JADRCD010218094.1:0-29968 GCA_019843815.1 Montemys delectorum | reverse complement strand
GGGGGAGGGAGGGGAGGAGAGAGGGAGAAAGAAAGAAGAAAACAAAGGAAAACCATGAAAAATCACAGCTCCCAAGCAAGCCCACATCAATACAGATGACTTTCTTCATGGACTCATCCTTTTAGATTATTACATTAAGGCTTAGCTGGGAAGTGACTAACACAATCTTTCCAAGTAAACACTATAAAAACTCAAAGTAACAAAAGTAAGCACAAGTAAAATGTCACCATAACTTACTTGTAAGCGACAAGAGTTCAAATCCAAAGCCTCACTATTCAACAGTGCTACTCATGTCTGAGACCTGTATACACGCTCTGCAAGATGAGATTAGATACTATAATAAATGTTTACCTGTAAAATTGCAAGTGCACTTTGGCATCTCCCAGTGAATATATGTAGCTGAACTCTAAACAAAAGAGCCTCTAAAAGCTGAAAGGACAGAATATCTGATATTTCCCGCTTGGCTGCTCCCATCAGAAACTCCACCATCCTCTCACACACGTAATCCTTTTCTTCAAAGGTGCTTTCTAGGTGCAAAAACTAATGGAAACAGTTTCACATCATTAATTTTGCTTTATAGGAAAAAACTACAAACTGTCATTCAATTAAGATACTGTCTCAATAGATGTACAATTCATGCAAAGGGTAACTATAAAAATATATAAGCCTACTTTCCAGTATAATATCCACATCTGCCTTCTGTCACAGATTAGTATATAAAATCGGATGAACTAAAATAAAATGTATTCTCCCAATCATCACTGAGAGCAACTGAACTTCATTTCTGAATCAACACATGGTGAACAGACCATAACAGGTATACAAAGCTTACGTTTATGATCATACACAATCTGTTGATTGGGAATGCAACTCTTTAAAAATAAAAGAATAGTATCTGTGGACTGGAGAGATGGCTCAGCAGTTAGAAGTCCTGGGTTGAATTCCCAATACCCACACAGCAGCTCACAACAGCCTGTCCCAGTGTTTACCCTAGTCTCTGGCATCCAAGGGCACCAGGCATACAAGTGGTACACAGACATACACTCATACACTCGTTACATGAAATAAAAAATAAAAGAGTATCTGTATTACAAGTATATGACACCCTAAAGAACAGACAAATTTAAGGAAAAATACTACAACTTTTGAATATTCTTTTCTCTGGAAAAGCCTGTAATAAATCAACAGCATCAACTCTAGACACTGTTGGGAGTTGGATAGTCTTTACTATCCAAGGCTTTTCAGTACCTCAGCTCAAAAAGGACAAGTTATAAGTAATCAACTCATTTATTAAGAGATAATGTGTTATCCCAATGTTTGAGTTTCAGAAAGTAAATGACAAATCTGAGACATTCTGGCACCATAAAGCTGAGAAAAATCATGATAAATTATCTATATGCTGATAAACTATATAATCTATTAAGCTATCTACCAATAATTAAGATGCCCCAGGAATTCTGACCATAGCATACATCAACCACATGGATGATATCTTTTCTACTTACAGTCCAAAAGCTTTGATAGTCAGGAGCATACTCAACAGCTGTTTCACACATTTCCTGCACCTCCTCCTTGGTCCCTCTTTTTGAGAACAATCTGAGGTAATGGCACCAAATTTCTGGATTGTCTTTATTGTTTTCCAGAGCTCGAGCCAGTACATTTAAAGCAGAATCCAAAGATTCTGAACACAGTCTGTATGTTTAAAAGAAAGGGCAAAGTGTTCACTGTAAGATGCTGACCAGTTCAGACTGCAGCTCAGTGTAACAGCACGTGCTTAGCAGGCACATGGCACCAGGTTCAATCACCAGCAGTGTAAAATACTGAAACATTTAACATCTAAGGAGACCTAATCAAATGAACCAAACTAAGAATCTACTTTCTACTAGAACCTACAAGAAGCCAAGATCACTGTGATACAAAGTAATAAACTGGGATTTCAAATCATGACTGTCAAAGCCCAAAGGTCCTGAGCTCCTGGAGACTAAATAATTTCTTTTTAAGTAGATATTCTGTGAGCATTTACCACAGATAAAAACATAGTATAATAAAAGCACTTAAATTATCAACTTCAATAGTGTTCTACATCCATACTCAGCAATACCTTTTATGATTTACACTGTTTGAAAACAGGAAAGTTAAACAACTCTCTCTCAAGGCCAGCTACGGCCAGCATAAAATATCAAAGCTTTCAATATAATAGTTCTTTTCAGCTCAAGGGCTTGCTATCTCTTAAAGAAGATAATTCTTTCATGACCTACTCATAGAGTAATGTACAGTTCTTTTGTCCTTTACTCAGTGAGTCAGACAAGTAAGCACTGTAACTTACCCCATTCTCATGGAAATGACACACAGGCAAGTTAAATAAGACCCTTTTCAGGTATGTGTGCTTTATCAGCACTGTGCTGCTGCCTTGTTTAGTAGGTTTTAATACTAAGTTTTAAGATAAGTCTTTCCCAGTAGACTGCTTTTTAATAAAAGATACTATTATGCTTTAAAATTATATTGTAAAGATTATTCCTGGCTTGTTCTCTACTATTAAAAAGCAGAAGTTAAGGGTATGAAATTTGTAACAGAAACCACTAACTGAAATATATTACTTAATATGAATATAACCACGCAGGGAAAAAAGACCAATTGCATCAGAATTCGAAAATGTCTACTTAGTTTAAAGTTTAAGTTTATTTAAACTTAAATCTCCATTGCAAATTAATCTAAAATTTAACCTGTCTCACGCTCATAATTTTACTAATAGATTTTCACCCCCTTTTTGTTTTTTTTTTTTTGTTTTTTGGGGTAGGGGTCGAGACAGGGTTTCTCTATGTAGCCCTGGCTGTCCTGGAGCTCACTCTGTAAACCAGACTGGCCTCGAACTCAGAAATCCACCTGCCTCTGCCTCCCAAGTGCTGGGTATGCACCACCACCGCCCGCCCTTTTTGGTTTTTAGGACAGGGTCTCACTATGCAGCCTTGGCTGGCCTAGAACTTACTATATAAACCAGGCTGGCCTCAAACTCACAGAAATTCAACTGCTAGGATTAAAGAAGTAATCCATGTGCTTCATGTATAAACTTCAGTATAATTTAACACCTGTTATCCACTGAGTCATGAACACAAAATGAAGTTCTACTCTTAAACCTTTTTCTACTAGGTTTAGAACAATAATAGAATATTTTTGGCTTTGTCACAAAGCAAACTAAAGACTCAAAACCAGGTATAACACAATCTACCTCTAATTTCAGTACTTGAGAAGTAAAACGAGGAGGACCCATTCAAGGGCATCCTTAACTACCCAGCAGGTTCCAGACCAATCAACTTTACATGTGACCCTGTTTCAAAAAAATAAAGTTCTGAAACAGGTGTGGCAGCTCACACATGCAATGTCAGCATTGGAGAGTCTGAAACTTGAGTGCATGGGCCACCAAGTAAATTTCAAAAACAAAAGAACCCATTAATAATAATAAGGAAACCTGATGACCATCAGTGAAGTAAAATAAAGAATAAAGATATAAACCTGATGGCCATCGGTGAAAACTAAAGATATAAATATTTCAGAACAATTTGAAGCTGACCTACCCCTCATTTTGATTCAAGTACTTGTACGCGAGCTTGAGCCAAAGTTGTACATGGGACGGATTTTCGAGTACACTTGCTTCTAAGTTGGCAATGTCATCAGTTTCGCTGGTAAAATATCTAACATCGTCTGGAGTGACAACAGTGTCCAAAGCTGGGACATTTATATGGTTCTCTGGCTGGAAGGCTGTAAGAACAAATACTATTAGCTTTATATCTTCAAGTACTCAAGGAAAAAACTTTGTTCTCTTCCCTAAAGATTCTAGTAACAGATAGTCAGGTGATTTTCAACTCTAAAGTGGCAGTGTCAGATAATTACCCATCTAAATCTACAAGAAAAAATACTTCAAGCATCAGGAAAATAACAATAGGATTCAGCTGAGAAGTATGGTCTGTTGGTAAACCATACTAAGTATGTTAATTAAGTTTAAGTGACAACACTGATAATTAAATTGTGAATTATAATTTAAAAACTAAACTAGAAGTTAAAATGTAGCCATGATGGCACACACCTATAAACTCAGCCCTCCAGATGGAGAGACAGGAGGAGCAGGAGTTTAAGGCCAGTCTTGGCTACATGAAACTTTGTCCTGTGGAAGGAGGAGAAGGAGAGGAAAACCATTTATTAAGTTACAATTTACAAAATATTTCTTCTACATCTCAACTACGGAACTGTTACACAAATATAAATATGCACATAAGTATACCTGGACATCATTATTAATCCACAAATTAACCCACAAACTAGAAATAAGAATAAAAGATGTACTTAACAAATACACACATACACACACACACGTTTACTATATGTCAGAAAATAGATTTCAAAATTAAGCAAAATAATTATTATTATAAATAATAAAAATAAATACATAATAATATAAAGTAGTATTATTACTATTATAATAAACGTGCTTTTAAGGACACAGGCAAAGCAGTGATTTTCAACTAAGGCTATGCTCACCCCACTAAAGCATGTTTGCAAATACATGAGGCACCACAGTTATTAACAAGTGTTCCTCCCAGTTATTGGGCAAAGAGCAGGAATGAAAACATCCTGCAATATAAGGATCAATGAATACCTATTATTGAAAACATGAAGGGCACCACATTTAAAACAGTGAAAAATACCAATGATACAAGTTTAAGAAACCATATTTATAAACTAGGCTAAAACTGTCAGCATTCTGACGAAGAGAACACCAACATAATAATTCTAGCTCTCAAATGGAGTGACTTACCATACTTAATTGGTCCTGTAGACTGTTCGTCATCACTACTGCAGCTATGCTCTGATACAGGTTTTCTACAAAACTTTGGCTTCCATTTTCTTTTATCCTTGTAAGTTGTAAATGGAGGTGCTAACAGAGATAGAAGATTGTTCATTTATGTAACTAATATTTTTTTATTGTTTTAAAGACTTAAAAAGAGCTACAGTTATTTGATCATGATAATAAAAGACAACATTCACTTTAAGAATATGTCAGTCTGCAATCATAAAGAAATAAACAGGCATGCACACATATGCACATATACACACACATACATACTTACTATGACCTTTACTTTCATTAACATTGCTAACAAGGAGAACAGCCATCTGGTCCATTGACATTCGGTCTTTGTTTACTCCAAAAAGTTTTTCAACATACTTTTCTGAAAATAAAATAAGGATAGTGCATTCATTATAAAAAAAAAAAAGTGGCTGCAATAACTGCGCTAGTTAAAGATCACAAAGCAAAGAATAACTTAAGACTTAAACTATGTATGGCACTAGTAAAGAATATCTATGTCCTACCTATAAAAGAGGAAAACCTATGGTTAGTTTAATTACTCTGACGAATCCTTCCCATCATACCACAATATAAACTGGGGTTGGCAATTCAGGAACTAAAATGAACTACATTATTAGATAAAGGTAGAAGTCCAAATGAGGAATGACAAAGTAACTTCAATGACCTTACAATCACTCAAGATAGTGGTTTAAAAAAAACTAGTAAATATTAATTCCTTTAATCCAAAAGACTTGTTATTTGGCACCAAACTCTGTGGGAAAATTCAACAATACCAGTGCACAAGTGTTTGCTAGTAATGCATGATTTCTACATCAAACTTTATAAAGTATTTTTTACTTCACTACTTTTAGTCCTAAGGTTTTAAAAACAGCAAAGGAAAACAAGAGGCTATGCTAAAATCAACAGTAAAACAGCTATATTTTTTCTTCTAAGCTGAACCATTTAAATGACTAAAAAACTTTCTATAACAGTAATGATGTGTTAAATCTCTGCTGTCATAGCTACTGGCCAGCACTTACCACTGACAACCAAGTACTTGAAATATGACTAGTAAATGGAGTGTGCCTTCATTTAAACTTACCTTTAAAGGCCAATATGTGGTTAGTGACTACTGTGTAGTGTGTAGTACCATAGGTGAATGTTAATTAAGTTATTAGCCGTTTAAAATATCATAAACTGTGCATGATCTTATTAAAAGTCCCTACATTCAATAAGAACTCTTTACAAACCTGCTGCAGAAGCAATTTCCTCATCAGTGCTTGTCTCTGAACAGCCAATCAAAGACAGATTGTATGAGAGAATGTCCTGGAACAACTGTTTCCGGCTAAGTGTATAGTCTTGTACATGCTGCCTAAAATTAAAACAAGAACACAAAAGACAACCGTGGACTTATCAAAAAAAGGGAAGCATGACTTTATCTCTAGAGATTTCTTCCAAATAAAAACTACTCACCACTGACAATCATCATCATTGCATGTTCCTGTTAAATCAAAACGGCAGAAACACTGATCTGGCTCAATCATATTACTGTATGATACTGAACTTAGAGGAAGTTTTTCCTTGGTTCGGTAGTAAGGACTAAATCTAGAAAAAGAATGGACAGGCATGTTAGATAGATGGAGAGAAAACTAGACAATTTCTTAAATTTGTATTTCTCAGTTAAAAGTTCTATACCTGCTTACTAATCAAATCAACATCAAAATGAAAATAGCCATGATATAAATAATAGGAACAAACTACTTTTATAATGAGGACACGAGAGATGTCATGTTGGAATTGAGTGAGGTGTTGTACAACTGTTTCTCAGCACTTGGGAGGTTGAGTTCAAAGAAAGCTGAGCTGACACAGGAGGGCTCCATCTCATTTAAAAGAAAAATTATCAGAATTGGGAAGTATTCAGAGGTAGAGTACCTGCCTAACACAGATGAGGCCCTAAGTTCAATTCCAAGTACAAATAAATAACAAAAGAACTTTAAAACTATTTATAATACAGGAAAAATAGAAAAATACATAACGCTATATTCTACCATTATTTTTCCCCACCACACAATAAAATGCTCTTTACTGGTATTTCTTGTCTACATTACACAGCCAGCATGAATACTAGGATATGAGCTTATACTACCTAGTAAGTGCTTTGTAACTTTATCATAAAATCATATCCATTTAGCAGTCCACAACATCTAGCATTCTGAAAATGTTGTGGGACATTAGCCACCTAAGAATGTCTAAGTTGGGGAGGGAACAGGGATTTGTTTTTGTTTTTTTATTTTATTTTATTTATTTACTTTTTTTATTTTTTTTGAAAGGGAGCCAGGGAAAGGAGATATTGTATGACATGTAAATAAAGAAAACATCTAATTTAAAAAAAAAAGAAATGTCTAAGTCAACATTACAGAGGCTGGTCAATAGCTGCTTAAGATCTTGGTGGGGGCTGGAGAAATGGCTCAGCGGTTAAGAGCACTGACTGCTCTTCCAGACGTCTTAAGTTCAATTCCCAGCAACTACATGGTGGCTCACAACCATCTGTAATGGGATCTGATGCCCTCTTCTGGTGTGTCTAAAGACAGCAACAGCGTACTCATATACATAAAATAAAATATGCTATTTGTTAAAAAAAAATACATATAAATCAATGAATAATTAAAATTTTCACAAGACTCTATTCCTAAAATACTTAATAGAAACCTAGAATTTGCACCCAAAGAACATGCTAAAACTCCCTTTCTGATGTGATTTGAGAACAATAGCAATACGTACTTTTGTCTTCCATAAAAAGGTTTTCAAGTGACCATAATTCAAGTGCTTTTATTAAGACAGATTTAAGGTAAAGCATTAGGAGCCAGGGTTAACTCTGAAATGCACACTATTAACTATCTCTTCTATACCTGTAGGATTTAAAGACGAGAAGAGGGCTCTGGTACGGTCTAAATGGACATGGCTTCACTTCTGTTGTTTTACTCTGTGCTGTAACAAAATCCACATCCACAGAAATCTCCTGGAAAACAAAAACAAAAAAAACGAAATCACAGTAATCCCAAAGACAAGTGAGGCATTAAAGTAAACTCTAAATGTTATAGAAAATATGAAATGCCACTTACCTGACCATGCAGAACTTTTTCTGTAATGCCTGTGGTAGTTCTTAAAATCAACTGTTTTAAACTGTCAGCTTTTGAATATAATTTTTGTAATTCACCTATTTTTAACCCTAGAAAAAGTTCTGGCTTTTCCACAGTACTCTTACTAAGTTTGTTTATACACTCTTTGTTAGGTGTGTCAGTGTGCTTAAGGTTGGGCTTAGTGAAAGAATTGGACTCTAGGAAGGATCTTCTTCGTTCTCTGTTTGAACCTGACAAAACTTCATCATCAACATCATTTTCTTCTGTGTCCAAGGTTAATTTATCCTGGGTCAGATCATGAAGCGAGGGTTGAGGTAAAGAAAACTCAGGTTCCTCTTCCACAACGGGAACAAGGTTTTGTTGTTCCTTTGCTTTGAGGGCTCGGGCTTCTTTTAACTTTTGAATTTTCAAGGCATATTCATATTCTAGCTTTTGTAATCGTCTTTTTTCCATAGCAATTAATTCTGCTGAATGCTTCCTTGGACTTGATATTGGAGAATTATCCAGTCTCATCATTTTGTTTGGCTGTGGGAGAAAAGTAAATACTTTATTTTATATCATTTTATGCAATCATACACAATTGCTCACAAGATAATTGTGACATCACTAGAATATTATACCAATGCCACAAAACCAAACTGACAAGGAAAGAGAAACAATTTAACAAGTAGCACACGTTTGCAAGTTAGTCAGTGACCAACAAAAACTAAAACCAATGCAAAATAAATTTTAAAAGCATACAAAATGTAAGTATCACTTAAAAACAAACTCTAGATTGTACAGACTGAGTAATAATATAATCTGTTCTCTTTGAAGTTGCAGCAAAGTTAAAATTAACTTTATACATCTCTTAGCTTAGAAGTACCACTAAAATTTAAAAAAAAAAAAAAAAAAAAAAATCCCTGCTTTCCAAAACTATTCCTATAGGCAACTTACTCCAAGGCGATCTTGTTCCAGTTTGCGTTTCCCTAGTTCTTTACTAGCCACTGCCTTTGCCCGAGCAAGCTCTTCTCCATACTTCAGAGTCAAAGCTTTCTTAATGGTAACACGCTGTTGAACTCTGTGAATCTGAAAATAGAAAGCATAAATTAAAATCTTTTTGAAATATCCTCTCAAACACAATAGCTTTAGAGGTATTCAACTCAAAGTAAAAATATTCTAAGAGTATATGTCAATAAGACCACAGGTTACATGTATGCGGATAGCTTAGGTTCAATCATTCCCCCTTTGCTTTAGAGAATAAACAAAACCCAAAATAAACATTAAACACTGCCCATGTTAATATATAGTACTGGGTTGGAGAGAGAGCTCCACAGTTTCCTGCTTTCCAGAGGCCTGGAGCTCAGTTCCCAGCACCCACATGCAGCAGCTCACAACTCCCTGTAACTCCAGCTCCAAGGAATACAATGTCTGACTGACTACAGTGAGCACTGGCACACACTATGACAGACACAGACACACACATATATGCACAGGAATAAAAATAAAACTTTTTTAAAAAATACAGTACACATCAGACTACAATATTTAATTTTTTAGAAAAGAGCATTACTTGTTCTTGGAGCTTCTTCAAAAACATCCTGTTAACACTGAGGATTTTCTCTGCTGCCTGAAGTTGCTCTGTAAGTTTTGTAATTTTTGCTTCAGCATTTCGAACAGACTCTTTCTTCTTGGCTTCTTGCAATACTAGATTCTTTAAAACTGATTCATCTTTAATCAAGAGAATCCTGAGTGGTAAACAACAGAATTCTAATTGTTTTCTAGAACTAGCAGACTAACACTATCAAAACAGAAACATTTCAAATTAATAATATAATAATGTATCTTAAGAATTTTTATCTACATACAAATAATTTGAAAGAGACAACTCTGGTCATAAACTGAAGACAAATCCTACAAGTTATAAAATAGTTTAATACAAGACAAACATCCAAAACCTAAACACTTGCAAATATAATGTGCTCAGAACTTAATGTCTAGCGCCCTGTTCAGAAGGAAATCAGAGCATGTGTCTGTATGGAAGTCATCATGCTATCTTGCAAGGTTCCTGGTGCATTTGTTTTAAAATCACAATTACATTCACTTTCATGACTAACAAAAAGAGGTCCAGGGGTCTGAAGTGTTAAAAATGAGGCTACACATACTCCTTTTCCTTAAGGACCTCCAGATGAATATTTAAAAGCTTGCCTTTAAAAAGCCATTATGCTATTTAAACAAACAATTCTACGAGTTAATTTAGGAGATCAGACAGCATGAACATCATTCACTGAACCAGATAGTAACTATTTCCAACAATCAAGTCCACTTTTAATAATAGAAGTAAATTGAGTAGAAGCGTATACCTCTAATATCAATATTCAGGAAGCAGAGGCATGAAGATTGCCACAAATTTGAAGCCAGCCTTGTCTACATACCACGTTCCAGGCCAGCCAGGGCTACACACACCTCAAAAATAAACACACACATACACCCCTCAACATAAGTTATAGGAATGTACTTTCTCTTAAAAGATAAAAATATGCTTTACAATGAAGAAGATGTTCTAAAAATGGTCATCTAAAAAAAAAAAAACTGAAGATGTTCTAAATATATTCAAAAGTTCTTAGGGTTATAAAATGAGGAAATTCACAAATGATCTTAGCAATGAATAAACTACTTCAATCTGTCAACCTTCCTTAAAGGTCTTGGCATCTCTAATTAAAATAAATTAAATTACATAACTGTGAGGGTCAATAGAACGAATAACTGCTATAGTTCTACCACATGGGAGAATCTGTGACCAGGAGTTGTCCAGCACCTCCCTCCCACATCCACACTCCTGCTCTTATACGTAACTCACCCCGTATGGAGATTTTTAAGACCCTAGGAAGAATGGGGTGTAACATGTTTGCTACTGGTCAGGGGTGGGAGGACCACTGGAAGATAAAATAGTAATCCTATAGTAGTTACTAAGGACATATACAAATATAAATATAGATATAGATCTTCCAATCCAGGCACATAAAGAAATACACCATATTTAATCAGACACTGAATGAGACTCACTTGTGTTTTTTAAGCTTTGCTTCTGCATCTGCAACTTGCTTAGTAACCATTGCTATTCTACCAATCCCATCCATTTCCACATCTGAGTTTGCTGGGGATGAAGAACTTGTCTTCAGTTGATCTGATTTAATCAACCGTTGCTTCTCACGACTAAATTGAGAGAGGAAACAGACCAAAGAGTGAACCAAAAGCATTTTCTTTAAAATATACTTTTATAAAATACATGTTAATGACACTGACTATAACCAGTATATAGACTCAAGTTGACATTTGCATTCAGAGCTAACAGTGCAGTTCTTCTGTGTTTCCTAAGCTAGTTATACCTCAGTGCCCCACTGTATTTAGGATGAAAGATGACTGACTCCCCATGTATAAACCAAAACACTGACTCCATAACTAGGATAACTTCAGAGTCCTGGTTTATACAGGTAAAAGAAACTTCAGCAAACACTACCTTCAAGTGAATTACAGACTCTCCCTTACTTGGCAATCTCTTCCTTTAACAATCTGTATTCCATCTTCTTTTCTTCAGGTAGAGCTTCAGGGGTTCGCAGAGGGTCATTCTCTTTTTCAGATTTTGGAGGTATTTTGGGTTTTGAAGCTTGCTAAAGAAGGAAAGGAAGAAAGAAAGAAAGAAAGAAAGAAAGAAAGAAAGAAAGAAAGAAAGAAAGGCATTTGAAGTCAACAAGATCAACAGCTTTGAAAATTTCTCCTCTGCTATTTATATTTTATGTTATTGCGCCATATATGCTAAAATACTATCTTAGCACTAGCCTTACTCTTCTTTTGAAAACTAAACAGGCTAGTTGTTAACTCCCCAATTACATAATCTACCCAGTCAAAAGCTATTCCTTAAAAATAGGAAGTTGAATCATACTGGAATAGAAAAAACCCTGAAAGGGCTAAAACACCAGATTTTTTTTTTTTTAGTTGGAAACTGGTGTTTTGGGTTGAAGAGATGGTTCAGTGGTTAAGAGCACTGACTGCTCTTCCAGAAGTCCTGAGTTCAATTCCCAGCAACCACATGGTGGCTCACAACCATCTGTAATGAGATCTGACACCCTCTTCTGGTGTGTCTGAAGACAGCAACAGTGTAGTCATATACATGAAATAAATAAATCTTAAAAAAAAAAAAAAAGAAAGCTAGTGTTTCAGTTACTGTAATATAATGCTGAACAACATTTAGTTTCCCTTGTACACAGATGAATCCATTTTACTATTCTGAAAGGGAGTAATTGGAAACACAAAGGCAATTTCCTTTTCTTGTTTTGTTTTGTTTCCATTCGAGACAGGGTTTCTCTGTATAGCCCTGGCTGTCCTGGCACTCACTCTGTAGACCAGGCTGGCCTCCAACTCAGAAATCCCCCTGCCTCTGCCTCCCAAGTGCTGGGATTAAAGGCATGGGCCACCACTGCCGGGCAACAAATTTATGGCTGCCTGGAGATGCAATTTTCAAAACAGCAAAATCTAAGAAATCAACAGATACTTCATTACATAAGTACTAAAAGCACAATACTTTTTCTACAAACCATTTTACTTAAAATGCTTAAAGTCTAAGGTCTAATTTTTTCAGAAACAAAATTAACATTAATGATTGGCAATACACCAACTGTCTTACAACATTAATTATAGCACATACCTCCGCAGTTCGTCTTGCTTCTTTGATCATGGACTCTAATCCACCAAAAACACTATTGGTTGACTTGGAAGCTTCTCCATCAGACTCACTATCATCTGAATCATTCAGGGTTACAACGACTGATTTATGTTTTGGAAGCTACAAAAGCAATGTATTTGTTAATCATGATGATACATGCATTCCCTTTTTTTTTTTTTTAAAAAAAAAAAAAAAAAAAAAAATGTGTCTTGGGGCTCAGTGATTAAGAGCACTCAGTCTTTTTCTCCAGAGGCCCTGAGTTCAATCTCCAGCAACCAGATGGTGGCTCACAACCATCTATAATGGGATCCAATGCCCTCTTCTGGCCTGCAGGCACACATACAGATAGAGTACTCATACATAAAATAAATCTTCAAAAAAAAGAATTGTGTTTGTCTGTGTTTCTATGTGTCTGTGCATATGCCACATGTGTGTATAGCAGGTGGCCTTGGAGGCCAGAGGAGGGTATTCAACTGCCTGAAGCTGAAATTACACCTGGTTTGAGCAGCATAACACAGGTACCGCAAACCAAACTCCTTACAGGAATTGAAGTACTCTTGCAAACCAAACTCCTTACAGGAATTGAAGTACTCTTAACCACTGAGCAATCTCTCCAGTCTCTCAGGAAAAACATTTCAATTCTTTTTATTATTCTTTGAAAACTAAGTGTACAGCTTCATACAAGTCTTTTATATTCTTTGTATATCAACATACAAAAACAACAAGCTCCCCATAGCATATAGTGGCACTTCTGATTACATTTTAAACCAGTCTTCCAGACATTACAATGATCACCTTCTAGAATAATTTTTTTCATTCTATGAAGAAATACACTGCCATCTACATTAACTCAAAGAAATCATTTACAAACTTTGTAGACTCTTTGACTACAATTTCAGAGTGATTGACCAAAGTTAGTTGTCCTATTGGAGGAAAGATTTCAATTTGTCTTTGCTCAATTTTCCTTTAAAGCTATTAGCAACTAAGATTTTAAAAAGTTTCATTGCAACCTTTATTTTCTAGTGCTGGGGACTGAAACCAGAGCTTTATATATGCTAAGGAAATCATTCTCACCAAACCACATACACAATTCTTGGGGTTTTCTTTGTTGTGCCAGACTCATATTACGTAGCCCAGGAAGAACTGAAAAGCTTCCAACACCTATATGCTGGTGTTACAGGTACCACCAGACTCAGATCAACTCCCTTAATAAACATCATAAGTAAGTCTTCCATTTAGTATGAACAAGTTATTTAAGAAATAGCTTGGCCTGGTGGCACAGGCCTGCAATCCCTACTAGTCTGGAGGCCTAGGCAGGACTATCAAGTTCAAGGCCTGCCTGTATAATTCAGTGAGATCTCCAAATTTAAAAAGAAGGTGCTTTGTTAGTATGCTTGCCTGTTGTGGAGGAAGGTCTACGTTCAATTCTCAGTCCTATTAAAAATTTTTTAAACAGCAAAGCACTGAGAAGAATTTTTAGATATTTGTTACAACTGATACCAGAAAAGGCTGAAAATGGACCAATTTAAGTTCTTTAAAAACAGCAAAGAATAGCTATTACACTCTGAACAGAACACAGTCTCAAACACACCATCACCAAAGTCTACCAATCTACAAAGGAAGAACATGCTACTCTTACTTCAAACTGCTTTAAAGTTTTTTGTTTGTAGTTATACAAGAATTTATTTTTGTATATGAATGAACTAGATGGTAGAGACAGGACAGTAAAAATAATTCTAATAAGCTATTTGAATAAAAGTATTGAGTCTTATGTTTGTTTTTACCGAGATCACAGTTCGTGGAAGACGTGGTCCTCTGTGAAACTTTGGATTCTGGATCCTAGGCTGAGATACTGTATTAATACTGACTATTGATAGATTGCTTCTTGACAAAGGCTGAGAATTGTTCAGAACTGGAGGTGAAGGTGGGTCACTATTACTCGATGTTTCCTAATAAGAAAAAGATAAACATTTCCAAATAAAAAGACTATGTCTGTCACTTTAGAGATCTGAAGTAAAATAACATTAGATTTAGCCTAACTTTGCTGAAAAACCTATTAGCTCTGAAAAAGGCAGGCAAGAGAACATCCTAATGGTAAGCGCAAGAGCACCACCTAGAGGGTCAGGCACTAAATTACCTCTGGCTTAAAAGCTCTTTTATTTGCTAGAGATTTAAGTAGTTCTTCTCTAAGGAGCATTTCTTCCTCCTCCTCTTCATCTGCAAATGGTGGCTTTGGAGGCTGCTCTGGATCTTCAGGTGGTAGAGGTGGCAAAGGTGGAAGAGGAGGTAGAGGGTCGAGAGAAACGCACAGGCCTTCCCCATAAGACTGGTTCAAAGACGGCACAGACTGGGTTTTAAAGAAAAAAATCATTTAAATTTAAATTTTATTAACTTCAAACATCTCTGAAGAATTATTAAATCGGAAAAAGTAAATTTTTATTTAGTTGTTTTATGTATATTACCTACAATTAAAATTCTAGACAGTATAAGAACCCAATTAGACAAGGTCATTCTCTTCAGATCAAATCAAGTTTTAAAACAAAAACCAGTAAAACTAAAATTAATATTGTATTTAAGTTAAAGCATATATGTATTTGTAGACAAGGTCTCACTGTGTAGCCCTGACTAGCCTGGAACTTACTATGTAGATCAGGCTGGCCAATCGACTTTAGGAGATCTGCCTGCACTGTTCCTCCTAAGCCCTGACATGTACTATCACACATAGGGATACATTTAAAAGAATAACAAACTAAAATATTTTAGTAGTAAAACTTTACAAGTAGCATTAAAATTAAATTACAAATCAAAGGGATAAGAGTAAGACCCCAGAGTACCTACCTGTCCAGCATCTCTTAAAATACTTGTAAAAATGGCTTCTTAGAGATTATATAGGAAACTCAGTTTCTATAAATCCCTTAATTTAGATGCTTTTGTTTCAAAGACTTTCCAGTAATTCTCACACTTGATTAGCTTACTCATTCCTCATTCCCAAAAGAAAACATGTCAGTTTCCCTTACCATAAACCCCCCCTAGAAGATACCAAGCCATCTACCAAGAAAATTTTCAATAGAAAAAGTCAATTACCTAGTAGGAGATTCTGTCTGATCTCTAGATGCTCTCAATCTAGAAATAACTGCAGAACCTTTATTTTGTGATTTTTTTTTTTTTTTTTTTTAAAAAGGGATGCTGCTGCCAGAGTGGCAGCAGGCACCTTTAGCCCAAGTGTCCAGGGGCAGAGCAGGCTGATCTTTGAGGACATTGTCATCTAAACATCGAGTTACAGGTCACAGGAGTATATAGTGAGACCCTGTCTCAAAACAAAAGCAAGATAATTGATAGATTTTTTTTTTTTTTAAAAGATCAGCCCTGGCATGATGACTCAATGGGTCAAAGCAGGTCCCTAGAACCAAAGTAGTGGAAGGAGAGAAACAAAGTTGTGCTCTGACCTTCGCACGTGTGCTGCAGCATGTGTACACAAACATACATCTATACACACAAACATATGCATTTTAAAAATCAAATGAAAAAGATTTAGTTTCTGTAGATAATATGCTTCTTCTGCTTGATTTTCAAGTAAGACATGATAGTAATCCAAAGAAGAGTAAGTATCCTATTTAAATCTTAATTCATTAAAAAAAAAAAATTCCAGGCCAAGCATGGTAGCACATGCCTTTAATCCCAGCATTCCAGAGGCACAGGCAAAAGCATCTCTGTGAGTTTAAGGACAGCCTGGGCTACAAAGTGAATTCCGAACTGTCACCCAGGGAAATCTTGTCCCAAGAAAACAAAACAAAAATTCAGAAGGGAGATCTCTGAGTTTGAAGCCAGTCTTGTCTATATAATTAGTTCTACAACATGCAGGGCTATGTAAACCCTGCCTCCAAACACAAAGAAAGAAAAAAAAAACAATAAAATAAAATAGAAAGCAGCAATTTTTATTCTGCTATGGAATAAATTTTATGAGTAGCAATTATTTGAGATGCAAAGAAGGAATATTGATATCAATAAAATTAAAATTAGCTATAGTTAAAAAACAACTACCAAGTGGATAGCTAGACAATCACCTATTTAATTCTACATATTTCGGGCTAGTAATTCTAAATAGTGATTATGATTTTTAAGAACTCTTCAGGGTTGGTGAGATAGCTCAGCGGATAAGAGCACCAACTGCTCTTCGAAAGGTCCTGAGTTCAAATCCTAGCAACCATATGGTGGTTCACAATCACCCATAATGAGATCTGATGCCCTCTTCTGGTGTGTCTGAAGACAGCTACAGTGTACTTATGTATAATAATAAATAAATCTGTGGGCCTGAGCAAGCAGGGACTGAGTGAGCGGAGTCTACCGGAACGATCAGAGGTCCTAAAAGTCAATTCCCAACGACCAGATGAAGGCTCACAACCATCTGTACAGCTAGAGTGTGTACTTATATACATAAAATAAATTTAAAAAAAAAAAGGAACTCTTCAAACCAAACAATTCATACCAGTTTCCCAAATACATTTGAAGATACATAGTAATTTCTTTGGAATCACTCAGTTTTTACTTACTGAAACCTGAGCTGGTGGAGGCAAAGAAACAGACGGTGCTGAAGAAAAATACCCCAGTGAACACTCAGAAAAAAATGGTGGTTGTACTGGTGAAGGAGCTGTTTGAAAGAAAGACACAAGTTTAGTAAAGTGCTTCAACAAGAGTATATTAAAGGTATCGGTATGCTTGAGGACATACACCTAGGCAGAGTGCAAATTAGATCTCATAAATCTTAAACTCCTATGCATCCTTCATGAACCATATAAAATTGTTCTTAAATGATAAAGTTAAAAGTTTCTTTTAAGCTGGCATTTAATTCCACAAAATTCATGTTAGGCATTGTACCATATGCCTACAATCCCAGGCACTCCTAAGTCCTCAGCTTCTCAAAGGCCGTCTGTAATGTTTCTCCTGCCTCAGGCGCAGGTGTTTGAACTTACTAAGAGAATAGATCTCTCCTGGTCAATCACATCTGAGTATCAAGAAAAACTGCCTGAGCATGGTGGCTCATAGCTTTAGTCCCAGAACTCATGAAATCATTTAGATCAAATACTCAACAGAGTTGAAACACAGCTTTTTAATTTAGAGCCTCAGGCCTAGAGAGATGGCTCAGCAGTTAAAGGCAATGACTGGCCTTCAAGATAGACCTGGGTTCAAATCCCAGCACCCACATGGTAGCTCACAACTGCTGGTAACTCCAAGATCTGACATTTTCATATAGACAGACATACATGCAGGCAAAATATCAACGCACATAAAGTAAAAGTAAAAGTTTTTCTTAAGTTTTAATTTAAACCTCTTTAGAAAAGCATACTTGGGTGGAAAGATAGCTCAGTGATTAAGAGCACTGACTGCTCTTCCAAAGGTCCTGAGTTCAATTCCCAGCAACCACATGGTGGCTCACAACCATCTGTAATGGGATCTGATGCCCTCTTTCTGGTGTGTCTAAAGACAGTGTACTCATATACATAAAATAAATAAATAAATAAAACTCATGTACATAAATAAAATAAACTCATGTACATTAGAAAAGCATACTTGAAAATAAAGGTTAAAACTATACAACAGAGATGTACATATAAAACTCATCAGTAAATCTCACCGTCATTAAGACATTTCTTTGAAGGTTGAGTAGCTTAATTGTGATCATAAAATGTTTCAAAGTTTTTGCTCCTACCTGGAGAACTGGTTTCACTATCTGTATCCATAGCAACTTCTTCATAGTTATCATATTGATAGATGCCTCCTCCACTGTCAGACTGCTTTTCTAAGGATCGCTTTAGGTCAGGATCTGAAGACTAAGTATATGACAAAGATTTTCTTAGGCTATTCTTGGGCTACTTGTCACAAGAGTTGATAATTATCTTTTAGGGGCAAATACCCCAACTCAGTATAATTCAATGAGGCTTGCACATGGCATAAAATCTGGAAAGTGTCTCTGACAGTCATATATTATCTATACAAATGAATTTCCCCTCTGTCTAAGCCATTAAATTGGATTCCTTAAAAAATAAAATCAGATTACAAAGTCCTTACAACCATTATGGTTTAGGCATGAAACTAGTAGGAAAATGGCCATTTAAGTATTACAATTATAGTATCAGATTTTTTTTTAAGTAAAGAATAGGAGCTATAGAGATGGCTCAGTGGTTAAGAGTACTGGCCAATTCCCAGCACCTATAGGGTAGCTCACAACTGTAACTCCAGTTCTAGAGGATACAATGTCTTCTTCTAGCCTCTACAGGCACCAGGCATGCATATAGGTAAATACACACTGAAAAGTCAACGACATTTTAGTTGTAAATGAATCAACTGTACCTAAAAACTATAAGCTTGATTGTATGTTTATACGCTATGCTTTTTATATCTTCTGTTTTACTCCCTGAGTTTATGACAAAAACTAGAAAAACCTATGCAGGCAGAGATGAGAAAGTACAAATAATATGATATTTATCTCTAGATAATTACTCTATTTGTAAAGGTCTTAATTATAAATATTATAATCCTTGCCTAAAGAAAGCTTCCCCTTGACTCTCTCCTTAAAGAACTTTTTAAAACTTTTTAAAACTTTTTAAAAACTTTTTAAAAGTTAATATAGCCGGGCGGTGGTGGCGCATGCCCATCCCAGCACTTGGGAGACAGAGGCAGGTGGATTTCCGAGTTCGAGGCCAGCCTGGTCTACAGAGTGAGTTCCAGGACAGCCAAGGCTACACAGAGAAACCCTGTCTCGAAAAAAACAAAAACAAACAAACAAACAAACAAACAAACAAAAAAAGTTAATATACTCACGAGTATATTCTTAAAGTCAAAACTCCGAAAATATCATCACTGTTAATATTACTAAGCCAAATAACAACTCTCCAAGCTTATTTTTCTGGATAGCACCCAAAAAGGAAATGTCTCACCCAGTCATTGTCAATAACATACAAAATAATGGTCAAGACTAATATAGTAAAGACTGAATATAAAATAGCCAGAGGCAATGAAGTCATAAAATTAAAAAAAAAACAAAAAAAAAAACAACCCACAAAATCACCAAGTGGAGAAGTGGTTGAAGACGACATCCTGAAAGACTGAGTCTGCTACATCAAACACAGAAGGGAAAAGGACTATCAACAGATGCTCTATCAAACATAAGATATTTAGTTTCCCTTAGCTCATTGGATCTTTGAAATAATACTAACAAAACACTTAAAGACAAACATTCTGGGCCAGTAAGATGGTTTCAGTGACTGTCGAGCACATGACCAGAGCTCAATCTCCATGACCCACATGATAGAACTAACTCCTGCAAGCTGTCCCCTGGTCTCCACACATGCACAATGGTACAAGTGTTCTGATCCTCAAAAAAAAATGAATGAATGAATGAATGAATGAATGAATGAATGGAATTTTAAAAACTTTTGCACATTTTGACGTGATAGTTCTTACTTTACTTCTTGATCTCCTCTTCCCACCAACCAATTTCATGAATCGATTGTACTGTTCTTCCTGATTTGAAAGGTCTCTGATTTTTCTGATTTCTTCTTCTCTTTTCCTCCTCTCTTCTTCCTCAGCATGTTTCCGCTGGTCCTCCTCTTTCTGTCTCTCCTGCTCTTTCTGCTGCTGGAGTTTCTTCCATGCCTTTGTCTGCTGCTTCCGTAACGCTTGTTTAGCTTCCCATGAAAGTAGAATGTCAGTTATCTACCAACTAAAGTTAAAACTTAAGCAGTGTTCTTATATCGCTAACTAACAGAACAGAGAGTCGGTCCTCTCTGAATTCTATTTATAACAGAATTCGCATCCAATTTAGGACTATGTAATTTCCCAAACTCTAAACTTGCTGAATTACAGGGCCAGAGTGATAGCTCAGTGGTTAAGAACAAGACGACCTCAGTTCAATTCCTAGCTCAAACCATCTGTAATTCCAATTCCAGATGCTCATGTGGCCTCCTCAGGCATCAAACAGGACATGATTCAGACACATACATGTGGGCAAAAGCCCATACATATAAAATATTTTTACTTAAAAAATGATTTCATACAATTTCATAATACCCTTTCCCCTCTCTGATCCTACCTACCTGCCTACCCAATTTTATGTTCTCATCACCCCTCCCCAAATCCCTACAGGCTCCACGCCCAAAAGTAGTTGGCCAATACAAAAACAGGCTCCACATCATTTTGTGAATTTTTTGGCTTTTTGGAGTTTCGTGTGTGTGCTTGTGTGCGTGCGCGTGTGCATGCGTGTGTATGTGTGTGTGTGTGTGTGTGTGTGTATGTGTGTGTGTATGTGTGTGCACAGGCACGCGTGCATTTTATTAGTTTTCTTTTTAAGTTTGTTTTGACTTTCAATTTTTGGTTTGGGTTTGTTTTGTTTTGATTTTTATTATAGAGAAAAGTAATTTTCTTTAAAAAAAAAAAAATGTCAGAAATGACAACTAGAGATACTACAAGATATACTAGCTCAATTGAAACAGTTTAAGAAAGCTCATTACCTGTGGCGCTCACTTTCTTGGCCGAGTGTGCTTTCGTGCTGGTTTTGGCCTTTTGCTGTGCAGTTTTGGTCTTGGTCAGTTTTTCTTTGCTCTCCTTCATCACCTGCTGCTCTTTCTGCTGCCATTTTTTACTAGCTGACTGAAGAGCCAAAAGGCGAAGCTGCAGCTCAGACAGTTCCTCTTCTTCTTCACCAAGTTTCTTTAAAACAGAAAAAAGTTACTATTTTTAAATTCTTTTACTTAACTTTAAACATTTGCCAACTTGAATCTTTCACCAACTTAATTAAAATGTAATGTTAGCATCAAAATAAAATATTTAAATGAAAAATATGGATAAAATAATAAAAATTAATTTCCCTTCTATAAATCAAGACTACTGTAATTCTTACAATACAGATAGTCAATTGGTAGAAATTACTGGTTTGTATGTAAATATGCAGACATGAAGCAGAAGAGGAAAGTAAGAGCTGGACAACATTTAAGACCAGACAACAGCAGGAAGTCAGCAATAAATGAAGTGACTCATCAGGCTGCAGTACAAGAATACTAAAGACCACAGTTACAATTCCAAGGACAATGTTAAGTGTTTAACATTATTGCAGGAGGAAAAAGATGTTCTCATTAGTTTGCATTTGAATGTTTTATGTTCTAAGTACAGATGTTCCCTCAATACTTAAAATATTTTGAATACCCATTTTTCTTCAAAGAAACTAAAATAGGATATCTTAAAAGCACGTGTTCTAAACTGAAGTAACTTGCTAATTTTTCACTCTACCTTTCAAAATTTTAACTACACTACATAAACACTATACAAACTGATGGGTACTTGTGCTGTTTTGGTATGTACACATACTATAATATTTAAATCAGATCTAATTATCTCAATCATTTATTTCTTCTTTACAGTAAAAACATCAAAAATCTTGTCTTTCTGGCCACTCTAGAACAGCTCACCCAGAACTACTTATTCCTACTCATTATAACTTGAAATGGCTTTAGAAAATTAGCTTGCCCTACAGCTCCATACTTTCACTGAAATGTAATTTTTTTTAAAGATTTACTTATTATTATATGTAAGTACACTGTAGCTGTCTTCAGACACTCCAGAAGAGGGCGTCAGATCTCATTATGGATGGTTGTGAATCACTATGTTGTTGTTGGGTTTTGAACTCAGGAGCTTTGGAAGAGCAGTCAGTGCTCTTAACCACTGAGCCATCTCTTTCCAGCCCTGAAATGTAACTTTTTTTTTTTCCCCGAGACTGGGTTTCTCTGTATAGCCCTAGCTGTCCTGGAACTCACTCTGTAGACCAGGCTGGCCTCGACCTCTGAAATCCATCTGCCTCTGCCTCCCAAGTGCTGGGATTAAAGGTGTGCGCCCCCACCACCCACCACCCACCACCCAGCTTAAAATGTAACTCTTAATTAAAACTCTTCGGCGTTCATGGATTTAAGAGGTTTGGAGAATCCTTTTAAAGTTAGGAAGAGGAAGAAGAAATAGTTTCATATTCCAATACATTAAGAGTCACAAAGCTTTTTCTAATTGGTATTGTATAACTATATTTTCCCTAAACTCCCCAAACTATTTTTATTTGCAAGTATAAAGAAAACAGTAAATGCTAGCTAATGACTTCACTAGTATTTCCCCTTTCACTGTTGAAAATTACAAGTTAACACTACATCTGTTCATCTGTTAAGTCTGTCTCAGTTAACCATATAGCCCAAGTTAGGCATGAGTGCTTGAGCTCACTATAGAGCTCAGGTTACCCTTGAGTACACAATCCTTCTAGACTCAATCTCCTGACTTGAAATTACAAACCTATACTACCATACTAGGTTCTAAATAATATATGCAGATGCTCTCAAAGGCCAGCAAAGGGTGTCAGATCCTCTGAAGCTGGAGTTTTAGGTGGTTGTGAGCTGCCCAATACAGGTGCTGAGAACCAAACACCAAGAACTCTTGATTGCCAAGCCATCTCTTCAGCCTGCATTTTCTTAGGTCATATGTGCTACTATTCATAGCTACCATACTGAATAGTGCAATTATGAAACATTTCCATTTTTAAATAGAAGGTTTCACTGTTTAAATACAGATTTAGATTTTACCAAAAAAGTTATCATTTTTCACTGAGATTACTCTACGCAATGACTCCCCTTGGAAGGAAGCAAATATCACTGATGCTGCCGTAGAATTATAGATAGTATTATTTAAAGTAGCTAGTCAAACTCAAGATCACAGAAATAGGGCTTAGAGGACCTCATTCAGTTCTTGCCTTGACATCTAATTCCTACATAAATTTAGTCTTTTTTTAAATTAATTTGTTTATTTACTTATTATATGTAAGTACATTGTAGCTGTCTTCAGACACCTTGGAAGAGGGCATCAGATCTCATTATGGGTGGTTGTAAGCCACCATGTGGTTGCTGGGATTTGAACTCAGGACCTTTGCAAGAGCAGTCAGTGCTCTTAACCGTTGAGCCATCTCTCCAGCCCCAAATTTAGTCTTTTAACTATCCAAACGTATCTTTCTTCATTTATGAAACATAATGTCAACTTACTTCACGTGGTTACTGTGAGGATATTTAAAAAAAACAAATATATGAGTATGTGTTCACTATCACATTATCCTTCCTAAATTCAGGACCATCTTTCCTAGAATTTGCATCATTTTAGTTTACAACAACAAAGTGAAATCACAATAGAAGAAATTGCAAGTATTTCAGATCTATAAAAAGAAAAGGCTTGAGTTACTCAATACATATCAAATTTTAAACAATGTTTGATACTTCAGTTTGATTTTACTAAAGCCTTACAACAACCCAGAGAACACATAACATTAAACTCATTGAAGGGACACAAAAAGCCAGCAAACTCATTCAGCTAACATTCCTTTCAGTTAGTATAATAAGTAGTAAAAATGTGATTCCAGATCAAGATCAACCTAGTTCCATTATTAAATGGAATATAAAACACACACACACCAAAAACAAAACAAAACAAAACAAAAACCTGGAAGATAAACTCTGAATCAAAATTAAGCAATTCAGAAATAATAAACAAAAAAGATCATCTATAGATCTGAATTATACGTCAAGTTAATAAAGTTTAGACTTAAGTGGGAAGAAACTCTAAGAAAACTCTCTAAAATGTCTAAATAAAGTCACAGCAATAATTTCAAAATAATAGACTACAAATTGTACATGGTAGCACACACCAAAACTTGCAGCAACCTGGAAGCAAAGGCAAATTTGAGACCAGCCAGAGCTACATAATGAGATCAAGTCTCTAAAGGCAATAAAAACAAAAGAACAGACTACAGAACGCAAGTATAGGTCATATAGAGATATTCAATCCCATGAAGTAGTATCTTACCTTTTCAGAGAGAATATCTGAGGCACCAATTCTTCTTGTTAAATTTTGCTCTTTATCTTCTAATCCTTTAAAATAAAATAGCATGTTTTGAATATTCTAAAATATAGCCACAATTAATTGAAAATGAAAATAACACTAAAATCAAAAATTACATTATAGGGTGTCTTTATTATGGCCTTGTTTTCATGACCCTCAACCAAAACAAAAGGATACTATTCGCTTAGTATATACAAATAAAATTATACAAATTAAAGGGAATGAAGGACAGAAGAAATCGCTCAGTTTATAAAATGGAAGCCAAAGATGCTGGCCAGTGGTGGCCCATGCCTTTAATCCCAGCACTTGGCAGGCGGATTTCTGAGTTTGAGGCCAGCCTGGTCTACAGAGTTGAGTTCCAGGACAGCCAGGGCTATAGAGAGAAACCCTGTCTAGAAAAAAACAAAAACAAAACAAAAACAAAAAACAAAACAAAACAAAAAAAAAAAAAAAAGAAAAAAAAAGAAAGCCACACAAGTACGAGAAGCCAAGTTTGATTTCCAAAAGCACATAAAAAGCCAAGAGTGGTGGCTTGCATTTGAAATCTCAGCACTGGAAAATGGAGACAAGGTGATAGAGCTGTCACTAGCCAGACAGCCAGCATGACTGAGCCCCAGATCCCAATGAGGGACCCTGTCAAAAAACAAGCAAATGATCATCCTAAGGAACATCCAAAATTGACCTCTTATCACACACACACACACACACACACACACACACACACACACACACACAAAGAGAATGAAAGAGAGAAAGATACAGGCAGACAGACAATGAAAATATAAATCTGACCAAGCTTGTAATATCAGTCTCATTTTAAAACTGATACGGAAAATGATTCAAGTATTAAAAAAAGATAATTTGATAAAATAGCTTTAGAATTAAAAATAATTATTTAGAAAAAAAATTATTTAGAATAAGAACAGGATTTATGAAGTAGATAAAATAAACCTTCATTACTAAATAGTGAAACCACAATGGCAAACCAATAAAAACCAACTTAATATTTAGACTATAGGTTTATGCATATAAAACTGGCCATTTAGTAGAACACAAGAAGGAGTAGTTTACATAGCAACAAAATTAAAGATTTTCAGATTTTTAGCCTTGGTCCTAGACTTCTACAGTATTATCCCAAACCTAATCTTACAATAGTTTTACAGATTATACAGAAACAGCTGTACACATAATAGCTTCTACAGTAGTGCTGAGATAGAGACCTAAGTTCTAACAAAGTTAAAACTTGGAAGCGTTTCAGTGGAACACAACTGAAGTTGCAGGCTTAAATTGCAAGTCTAGTATTTTAGGGTTTGTTTTTTTCCATAATACCAAACCAGTTGATATTCTAAACATCCTAATTTGGTTGCACAAGTGAAACCTCTGGTGAAAAACATACAGCTTACTCAAAAAACTGAGTAATTACTCAAGCACCCTAGATAAAACAAACTGAAGCAATCACCAAATTTGAGGCAGATCCCTTTTCTTTTAAACTTAAAAAAAAAGATAATAAATTAAAAAAACCAAACTCACTCACTCACTCCCCCCTCTCACTCCCCTTCTCTCTATATATATATGTATATCTCTATATATGTATATATACATGTGTATATATATGTACATATATATATAAATTCATTCTAGTCAGATCAGGTGGCCCAGACCTAAAATCCAGCTACTTAAAAAACTATGGTAACATGTACAAAGCCTGCCTAGTCTACAAAGTGAGCTCAAAGACAACCTGGACAACTCACAGAAGAGGGAAGCAAAACAAAACAAAACAAAACAAAAACCCAAAAAACAAACAAACAAAAAAACCAACAAGGCTTCTTCATTCTAAACTTAATGATGTTGGTGTATTAGACTATGTTGAAAGCTGGAAGTGTGGTTTAGTGTTTTAGATTACTTGCCTAGCCTGTATGGGGTTCTACCCTCAGAACTGATGAAAAAGAAGAGGGAGTGGAAAGGAAAGGAGAGAGGAAAAAAGGAGGGGGAAGAAAAAAATTTTTAGCCCAACATAAATTTCACATTTACCTATGCATGAACTTCATCTCAAAGAAACAGTAAGAGGGGGGTTGGAGATATGGCTCAGCAGTTAAGAGCACTGACTGCTCTTCCAAAGGTCCTGAGTTCAATTCCCAGCAACCACATGGTGGCTCACAACCATCTGTAATAGGTTCAGATGCCTTCTTCTGGTGTGTCTGACAACTACAGTGTACTGTAATACATAAAATAAATCTTTTTTTTTTTCAAACAAAAAAAAAAAAGAAAAAAAGAAACAGAGAATATGTACCCCCAGAACATATATAAAACTGACTGAATGATCTGAGTCATACAGGAATATAGCCACACTCCTCTAATATACCAGAACCTCACTGTTCTTCACACCTGGTGCTAGACCTCACCACCTTAGTTCCAATAGCACTCTGTGCTCTACTCCACTTCATAGGAAATACTAAGAACCTTTGACCTTTACAAGCACACTTCCAGGCTTTTTTAAAGTTAAGTGACATATTCATTACAGTATGGTGCATTTTTTAAAAATTCATTTAATATATAAATCTGCACTACTACTTTATGAGATCACATGTACCACTATTGTCATATACCACTGATAAAAGGTTTTTTAGTATAGTCATTTTCTTTTTTAACTTATTTAATCCCAGGACTTGGGAGGCAGAAGCAGATAGATCAAGGCCAGCCTGGTCTATATAGCAAGTCTCAGGCTAGGCAGAGCTATTTGATGAGACCCTGTCTCAATAAATAAAATAAAATAAAATAAAATAAAACAAAACAAAATAAAATAAAAATACACATGTACCAGTATAATAAAATCAATGACAAAGTAACAACTATTAGATAAAACTAAAAAGGCTAAGCAAAAAAGGCATAGCCTTCTAATAAGTACAAAAAGTGCTATCTTTTTCTCATACATGAGAATCCTGAGTTTCATCTGGCCATGAGACATCTAAGAATGAATTAGGATATCATACTCTATAGAAAGTGGCAGAACCTCCTTTAATGTAGCACAGCATCAAATACCTATTAGAATGTACCTTCTGAGCACAATAGCAAAACAAGAAACCATGAAATTCAGATAGACGACTTTATATATAGATTATAAATGCAGGTCAAATTGACCTTGTGATTAGTTATACACTATTCTATCATGTCTATCCTCTATAATTATTCCAGTGTTTCTGAGCGGTGGGAAAAAGGTCTCACTATGTCCTCCTGCCTCCAGCTCCCAAGAACTATAACCACAGATATGTACCATCATACCTGCTATTATTATTTCAATTCTTATCTAGACTCTCCAATATGTGAACTGGCCTTACAGTTTCCAAGGAGTTGAATCTTACTCCTGGGACCACATGTAAGCTGGAGTCTGCATGCAGATTGTAGTTAAAACAGCAACAGTGAGAATGTCTCAGGAAAATGGAAAATCAAGGACATAAAAACTAGTAACTTGGGCTGGAGAGACGGTTCAGCGGTTAAAAGCACCGACTGTTCTTCCAAAGGTCCTGAGTTCAAATCCCAGCAACCATATGATGACTTACAACTATCCATAACAAGATCTGACGCCCTCTTCTGGGGTGTCTGAAGACAGCGTACTTACATATAATAAATAAATCTTAAAATTAAAAAAAAATTAACAATTTGTATGGGAAAAAGTATTCTTTTGTTTGGTTTTTCAAGATAGGGTTTCTCTGTATAGCCCCGCCTGTCCTCTCTCTGTAGGGCAGGCTAGCCTCCAACTTAAGAGATCCATCCACCAAGCCTCTGCTTCCTGAATGCTGGGATGAGTGCTGAGATAAATGGCATGTACCATGACCACTAATGGAAAAAGTATTCTTTAAAAAAAGAAAAAATGAAGAAGAAAAAAAAGAGGCATGTGTGGTAGTATTTATCTTTAATCTCAGATTTCAGGAGGCAGAAGCAGATAGATCTGGGCAGTTCAAGGCCAGTGTGGTCTGGAGTTCTAAGACAGACAGGGCTGCTTGTTGAGACTGTGTCTAAAAACTAAAAAAAAATAAAATAAAAAAGGGGCGGGGGGGGGGGGAAGGGTGGTGGTGAGGAACTGGGTTAAAAGCACCTATTAAAGAAACACCAAAATTTCTCTTTACTAAGGAGTATTCTCAACACTGCAGCCAGAGATCTTTTGAAAGCTTAAGTGCTTCCACTAAGAATAGAACTAAGAGTTCCTGCTCCACTTCACCAGAACTTAAAACCAAAGTTGTATGTTTCTAGATGCTGTGCCTCCAAAAACCACCTGTGGTGGTTTGAATATGCTTGGCCCAAGGAGTGGCAGGATTAGGAGTTGTGGCCTTGTTGGAGGAACTGTGTTACTTTGGGCGTGGGCTTTGAGATCCTCCTTCCTAGTTGCCTGGAAGACAGTCTTTCCTAGTTACCTTCAAATCAAGAACTCTCAGCTTTTTCTCCAGTACCATGTCTGCCTGGATGCTGCCACGCTTCCTGCTCTGATGATAATGGACTGAACCTCTGAACTTATAAGTCAGCCCCAATTAACTGTTGTCCCTTGTAAGAGTTACCTTGGTCTTGGTGTCTACAATGGAAACCCTAAGACACCATCTCTCATTTCCTCTCTAACACTCTTCCTTAGTAAGATGGCTTCTTGTTATAATTTATGGCAGGAATCCATCTGCAGCAGGGTCTTTATTCCAGTCCATAGATCTCACTTTACGACATGAGAAACCAACAGAGAGGGGTTTGTTAGACTAAGGCCACTGAGTCCTACTTCCAGAGCTCACAATTCAATAGATCTTGGAAAAGGCCTAATATTCTGTATTTCTGTCAAGCTGACAAGTAATGCTAGCCTGTCTTTAAAATCAATGATTCTTTGCCCAGAAATCTCTTCTTCCAATTATTTATTTGTCCTTTCTAACACTCTATAAATTTTTGTTTAAATCACACCTTCAAATGAACACTATCCTGAACAACCTACTAACATTCATCCCAATACCCTACTCCCACCTTTAGGGTGTAGTATTGCACATCTATAGACCCAGATTCTCAAGTGGGACAATTGCATGAGCCTAGGAATTAGAGATGAGCCTAGGCAGCAGAATGAAACATGGGACCAGAAAACATAAGTAAAAAATAAAAGCAAACCTATGGAGGCATACACAATTTGTTCATTAATACTTGCAAGAACCAGGAATAAAGTACTCAACTAGTTTGTGAATAAAACGAACCACTGAATTCAGCAACTGGATTGTACAGAACCTAGCCAAATGTAGCTTTAACACTGCAAAGTGTCTGTGCTGTGGTAGGGACTGAAAAGATTGTATTGGGTTAAGGGAGCAGGTACAACCTAGCTTTGTATACTTGAGGTAGGTACTGGGTTTGATA
>JADRCD010218093.1:7965-29799 GCA_019843815.1 Montemys delectorum | reverse complement strand
GCAACAAAAATGAAAGACTTAATGGTAAGTGGCTTGAGACATTAGAGAGAACAACAGAAACCAGAGGCTTGCCATTCTACATGAAAGATAAAAGCTTGGCTTTATTCGGGTCTCTGCATGTTTCAGGGTCTGTGGTGTCTGTGGATAGCCAGATAGACCTTCCTGTTACCTACTTCTTCTTCCTGCTATGACTGCCCTTGTAACCCAAGCACAGTGTGCTACAGACAGGTTTTCATTCTCCATTGTCCTCCAACCAAGACCCGCAGCACGTGGGTCAAAAGCCCTGGGTTGTGCTCTGTAGTGGCCCTGACTTTAATCCCTTCTCTCTCCTTGGCAGGTAAAATGACAGCTCTCTCAGTCAAATCAGCTGAGGGTAACAGAGTCATCAAATGTACTGGAATATGCAAATCCATGTGGTTCATGCTAAACACCTACTTCCGTATAATTCTAGCTAGTTGGCATATTCTAAGTAGATGACACCGATGTGACAATACACTCTGGTAAACTCTAGGCACTGGTTTCTTTCAAAATGACTCGCCAAAGTGAACATTTCACAGATGTTGTGATAATGGTTTGCCTAAGAAATTCCATGTCTTGTGTTTCTGAAAGACCACACCCTTGTGCCGTCAGCTGTCTGCCTGGGTGGGAATGGTTGCATGAGGGGAAGTGTGACACAGTTCCTGCCCCTGGAGCATCACCAGGCCATTGATCCCCATGTGTTCTGGTGGTTGCTGTTGGCCTGACACTAATCTGTTTTTACTATTTTATTTTCATTGTTCTGGGGAACACACTTCCTCTATTACACAAAGCTAATCACCTCATAATAAAAGAAACACACGCAGTTCTTCAGGATGAGAAATGGAGGTGGTCATGAGGCTGTGGAGGATGAGGAACAGGACTTCTGCTTGGCCTTCAGAGCCATGGGAAAGGATCTAGACAACATAACCACAATGGTCATAAAAGGATACATGGTCCTTTGTAGGAATAGTTCATTGCCAGATGTGGCCTTGGAGTCCTGAGGAGGCACATGGACCCTCTGGTCCAATGACTGCTGCATTAAGTAGCCAGGGTGAACTTGGGACATCAAGGATAGAGAGTTAAAGTGGTCTTCAAGAAGAAAAGACATAGGTAGAAACAAAAGGTATCAATAAAATATAAGTGAATGACAAATAGGTTTATTTTATAGGAGAGATAGATGATCTAAAAACAAATAGTATTAGAAGGAGTGTACATGAGGCTATAGAATTGCTAGGTTGAGGAAATAAAGATTAGAAAATTAAAAGATGATGTAGAAGCATATAAAAAGTTAGTCCTTTGTTCTGGCTACTTGAAGAATTGGAGATGATAATGCCTGGGAGATAGTACATAGAGCTAACTGCTTTATTTACATAAATTTTAAAAGTTTGTAAGGAATTATTTTAATTTATTAGTCTGTCATCTTTCTGTTTTTACATTAAAATAGTTACTGAAAACAGCTGTTTTTTTTTTTGTTTGTTTGTTTTTTTGTTTTTTTTTTTTTAACCAGGAAACCACATGAGCTGTGTCCAACTACCTGTGAAGACCAGGCGGGGTAAAACCTATAAGGGAATGTGCTTTTGCTTCGTGTTTAGTTTCTACTCTAAGGAAGTGGGGATTGGGACTATTGATCCTGGATTCATACAATTTATGAAAATTTAAGAATTTTTAAAAATTAACAAAGATCAAAGCCACAATGATGTAATTTTATTAAATGAAAGACTGGGTTCAGGCTCTCTGGTTGGAAAGAAGGAGGAATGATGCGAACCCTCGGGTACAGAGAGAGCACCAGCTTGCATCCACTATTGACTTTGAGTCCTTACTTAGCACTGCTCGTATTCCAGACATTTTCTGGAGCCTCCTCACCCTGAGGCTGGACTTTAGCAGCTTTCCTTGCTTCAGAAGCCCCCATCCACATTACCCTGTAATCAATCTCAACCCAGGCATCACTAGGCTTCTGAGCCCCCTATATCATGCTAGCAAACCACCACTCCTGCTGCCCTTTAGGAAAATCCCCCCACCAGGGAGCCAGCTGGTGTCTCAACATCTTCAAGAGCTTGTTTATTTTTTTTTTTTTTTTTCTACTCCTATGTTTCTTTAGTCTTTTGCAAAGGACATGGCAGCATGACACAGTGAGTTCGTCTGAGTGACCAAATATAGGGACCATTGGTATAATACTTTGCTGAACAAATTTGGTACCCTGTTTCTCTATGTGGATGCCAGGAGAGAATCAATTAGTTCTGTTATTTAAGTCAATTATCTACATTTGCCTATTTGGTACTAGGGGATTGGATGGTCTCATTTGCTTTTTACTCTGCTTCTGAATTGTATACAAAAATTTGTATTATTACTTGTGAATAAACTGAGTTGTTCAGAAAAAGACCACAGGGATTTAACTAAGCAACAAAAATGGCTATTATAATTAATTTTCATGTTTTTTTTTTTTATTCTTTATGTGTGTATATGTGTCTTAGTTAGGGTTTTACTGCTGTGAACAGATGCCAGGACCAAGGCAACTATTATACGGGCATTTACTTGGGGCTGGCTTACAGGTTCAGAGGTTCAGTCTGTTATCATCAAGGCAGAGCATGGCAGTTCCAAGCAAGCATGGTGCAGGAGCTGCTGGGAGTTCTACAACTTCATCTGAAGGCCACTAGAAGAAGAATGGTTCCCAGGCAGCTAGGAAGAGAGTATTAAAGGCCACATACACAATGACACACCTACTCCAACAAGTCCACACCTCCAAATAGTGTCACTCCCTGGGCCAAGCATATTCAAACCACCACAATGTGTATTTGTATTGGGTTTCTGAAAGCCACAGTTAGCATGTAGAAGTCAGAGGGCAATTTGTAGGAATCACTTCTTTCCTTCCATCAAGTGGATTCCAGAGACTGAATTCAGATCACCAGGCTTGGTGGCAGGTGATTGTACCTGCTCAACCTTTAATCAAACCATGTAATTAATGTATATACGATTTTTCATTGTTCCAGTACATTAGCAATCACATGAGAATACATCAAAAAAAACCTTCTGCATTCTCTAGTTGTACTTTTAAAATTTTTGAAATACACATTTCATAAATAAAAGAAAAATTCTATCAGTTTATTTAAATTTCACATGATATGCCTAACTATAAAAGACCCACCAATTGTAAGGTAAAATATGCTCATTTCTACATTCACATCTTATATGTGATCAGAACACACTCAGAAAAGTTAGTCACATGCCTATTGTGAATGTTAAACATAATATTGGAATTTTAACACAGATGTGACTTTTACAAATGATTTTTATTCTATATTACTTGTTTTCCTGGTGTTTCCATGCTTATCAATAGGACATATGCCATTTTTATGTAAGTGTATTTGCACAGAAAGAAAGTAAGTAAATTTATGATTGAAATGATATAGGAGTTATGAGTTTCTGTGAATTGCATGAATCTTAACATCATGGAGGACACACTGCTGGTGTAATGGCATGTTCCAAGAGGCATGGAGAAACTCTTTGGTGGGGATAAAGAAAGGAGAAAGGAAATCTAAGAGAGGTCACCTTAGCAGCAAGATGGTGTCAATGTCAGACATAGAGGACATATTTGTCATGTCACTGAAGGTTCAATTCTCAGAATTAAGAAGTATTAGACACCACAGTGTTCATAAAATACTAAAAAGACACATAGATACAATTCTAAAAATCTTCATACTGAAATACAGGGACAACAGAATATATGTGAGCTCTCAGAAAGACAAGACATACAAATGTAAGTACTGTAGCTCTGAAGAGAACAGTTTCCCTTTCACAAGTTCTCCTTGGACACAAGGGAAGTTTCCCCAATACAACTCTAACATCTCTGCTCTGCATGGGGATGGTTTCCCAGAGAAAGTGTTACAGCTATGTTGTGGCAAGCGGAAAGTTCCAGAGAAAATGTTACAGCTCTGCTCCTGCCTGGGAAAGTTTATCCAGTTAAGGTGCTAACAGCTCTGCTCTGTTACAGCTCTGCTCTGTTACAGCTCTGCTCCTAAAGTATCCTAGCAACAGGGAACCAAGGAATGCCACAAAGTCACATCACACAACAAACCTCACACAAGAGATACACTGGGAGGGAAAAACCCAGGAAGGTGGCTGCCTGTCTAGAAGCAGAAGAGAACTAGGCAGAACCAGATGTACAAGATGCAGGCTTTAAAGTATCTTTCAATCACTTCCAATCACTTGAGGATCTGCAACAAACAGGTCAGGAATAAGAAGAGCAGAGCTCAGCACAGCTATGTGTATTACTTTATTTTTGTTGTTGCTGTGAGCAAACAACTGGCAAGAAACAAACAAAAAAAAAAAAAAAAAAAAAAAAAAAAATTGGGCCTGCCTGTCATCCTAAGAGCAGGGAGGGAGGAGAAAGTCAGAAATTCAAGGTCATCCTTAGCTACAGTACAAACAGGGATCTGGGATACTGGAGACGAAACCAAAAGTAAATGAAGAAAGTAAAGAAAGAAGGAAGAAGAGAACATGGAAGTAAAGATAGCAACAGGTAATGATGGAGGAAATATAGAAAAGATGAAAAGAGGAAAGAAACAAAGGATAAATGTTAAAATGTTTAAACATCACCAATGAATCCTGATGATGTGCTTGCCTTAACTTTAGTTCCTGCCCTTTTTTTTTTTTTTTAATTCAGCTAGGGACCTAATCCCATGTTTGGTGACACGCAAAATTATGGTGTGTCTTCCTTTAGAGTGGAACCTCTCTAGAACGCCCCAAAGTTAACTGTTTGGACATTCCCTCAGTCTCTGCTCCATGCCGTTTGCCTGCATTCTTATAGACAGGGTACTTTTAGGGTTGAACCTTTTGAGGGTGGGTGGTGCCTCTACTGCTCCACTGAGGTTCCTGCCTGGCTACAGGAGGTGGCCTCCTCATTCTCAGGTTCCACATCCCTAGGGTTGTGAGTCACAGCTAGGGTAACCTCCACTGATTCTTGGGCACCTGCCATATCCTAGGTTTTTGTCTCTTCCTGGAGATGTCCCCTTCCTCCTCTCCCCTGTGAGTTGAAGATTTCCATTCATTTTCATGATCATCTAGCCATCTCTCCTGTCCTCTCTACACCTAATGCTGAACCCCCCCCATCCCCTCCCATCTCCCTCCCTCCCTCTGCCACTCATACCTATTTTGGATAAGCCAAATTAATCTATTTTATAAGCTGCCTTAGACATTGTGTTTTACCACAGCAACATAAAAAGCACTTTTGTAAATATATTTGTAAGACATACAGCAAACTTCAATACCTACTCCAAACCTTTCAAAATACACCTGGATGTATTTACAAATAAAACAAACAAAGTTTTACACCTGGATGAGCTATTTCATGTAATTGTAGAGGACTATGATTATAAATGCAAACAAAATGAAAAGGGATTACTGTGTTTGCAAGTGCAAACAAAATAAAGAGGCACATCACATCATAATGCTTGAATAGATTGTTGACACTTGTCACATTTTTTTTTCTCCAGAAAAATAATCTTGTGTAATTGAATGGAAGTATGACAGCTATAGATATTGCCAAATCCTTTGTAGTCATAGTTTCTCTCCAGTAGGAATAGATTCATGATGAAGAAGGCTGCAGAAATGTTCAAATGTTTCACCATATTAAATATATTCAAGTTTTGCCCCAGTATGAATTATTTCATGATGAAGATTTGTGAGATGTGAAAAGGCTTGAACCAATGTAGTACATTCATAGTTTCTCTCCAGTAAGGTTCTTACATGCTGATGAAGACGATAGAAATGCACAAAGGCTTCACCATATTAAATATACTCACAGGGTTTCTCTACAGTATAGTTTCTTTAGTGCCTTTTAAGATGTCTGACATGCAAAGGCTTTATCACATTGCTTACATTCATAGGGTTTCTTTCCAGTATGTGTTCGTTTATGTTTTTGGAGACCACTTTGAAACCCAAAGGCTTTACCACAGTGCTTACATTCATAGGGTTTCTCACCAGTATGTATTCTTTTATGCACTTGGAGATTACTGTTACTTGCAAAGGCTTTGCCACATTGTTTACATTCATAGGGTTTCTCTCCAGTATGTGTTCTTCTATGTATTTGAAGATGACTGTGAAGTACAAAGGCTTTACCACATTCATTACATCCATACGGCTTCTCTCCAGTGTGTGTTTTTTTATGATATAGGAGACTAGTTTGACATGCAAAGGCTTTATCACATTGATTGCATTCATAGGGTCTCTTTTCAGTATGTGTTCTTTTATGTCGTAGAAACTGAGTGTTGTGTGCAAAGAATTTACCACATTGATCACATTCATAGGGTTTCTCTATAGTATGAATTCTTTGATGCCTTTGAAGATAACAGTGCCGTGCAAAGGCTTTATCACACTGGTTACATTTATAGGGTTTCTCTCCAGTATGTGTTCTTTTATGCTGTTGGAGATCACTTTGACATGCAAAGGCCTTACCACATTGTTCACATTCATAGGGTTTCTCTCCAGGATGTGTTTTTTTATGCTGTTGGAGACCACTCTGACATGAAAAGGCTTTACCACATTGCTTACATTCATAGGGTTTCTCTCCAGTATGTGTTCTTTTATGTATTTGGAGACTACTGTTTTGTGAAAAGGCTTTACCACATTGGTTACATTCATAGGGCTTCTCCCCAGTATGAGATCTTTCATGCCTTTCAAGATGACTGTAATGTACAAAGGCTTTACCACAGAGAATACATTCATAGGGTTTCTCTCCAGTATGTGTTCTTTGATGTATTCGGAGATTAGTATAATATACAATGTCTTTTCCACTTTGCTTACATTTAACAGTATGAATTCCTTCATGCTGTTGAAGATGACTATGTAGTGCATAAGTTTTCTCACCTGTATGAATTCTTTTATGCCTTTGAAAAGAATTGTGACATACAAAGGCTTTACCACATTGGTTGCACATATAGGATTTGTCTCCACCATGAGTTCTTTTATGTATTTGGAGACTACCGTGATATGTAAAAGCCTCAAAATATTGAATAACTTCATAGGGTTTCTCAATGGTATGAATACGTTGATGACTTTGAGGATGGCTCTGATATGCAAAGACTTTACCACATTGAGTAAATTCAGAGGGCTTTTCTTCAATATGACTTTTTTCATGCCTGCAAAGATAATTGGCACATATGAAAGCTTTATTACATTGATGAATCTTTTTATCTGTGTGAATTAATTTTATAATTTGGTCTAACTATAAAGAACAATCTGATATTAAGGTGTTATAACTATTTTACATTCATGGTGTTTGCCTTCCTTATGGGCTGTTATGTATCTTTGAAGGTACACGTTATGTAAGAGCATTGGTTAAATAGCTCACATTTACAGCATCCTTTTTCTATAAGAGGCTTGTTAAATATTTGAAGGAACTGTAAGAACCTAGAGCTTTACCACACTGACTGAATTCATAAATTTTGCTATAATGTTAATCATAATACATTTGCAAAGTGAACTAAGGCAAACAGAAGTATTTCTACATTTAATATTCATAGAGACATTCTGCAGTGTAAGTTTGTAGATGGCCCCATTAAAGTTGGAAATCTAAGTATTTGTAAACTTGTAGCACATTCAGAGAGTCTACTCAAAGTGGGGACTACTACGTATCTTCTAATTATTGTTCTGGTTAAGAAAGAGGTCCATTGCTACTTTCAATAGTCCTATATTAATATGGCAGGTATCCATTGTGACATATGATATTAATATGAAAAGAAGAACAGCAAGTGAAGAGGTTCAACATTACATTCAAACAGTTTGCCCTTTTTTTCCTTACATGGTATAGGGATTAAGGTTTCTCTACACATTCTTATCTTTCATAAACTGCCCCATCACTAAACTTAGCTATGTTATTACAAGTATATGAGTGATACCAGCTTTACTGTGGACTATTTTCTTATTAGAAGGTTTTGGACATAGGCTCATCACCTAATCAATATGTGTACCCTTTGCAATATCTGAGTGGTAGTAGATTGAACAGATTGGCAATTCTATAGCATAAGCTTTATTGGGCTGTGATCCTAATGGTGAGATCTGTTAAGGCATTGTTTCTCTGTCTTTGCACGGAGGAATGCTGTGCAAAGACAAATTAGATACCAGATATTGATGTACCTGGTTTTGTGAGAATTTAGTAATCATCCACAACTTAAAGCAGTGCTTTTTTTTCTCACTCTGCTACTTTTCTTTAAAAATTTCAGGACACATTAAAATTTATTCAGAGACGTCCTTATCAGTTTGCACATGCAAATTACCTTCCATGTCTTCTAGAACTTTGAAAATGTTCTTCAGTTTTATGGTCTTCCCAATTGTAGCCTAAATATAATACCAGACAACATATGTTATATTATTAGAAATTATGCAAAATGCAAATTACTATCTTCAGTGAACCTTAGAACCATGTTTGATTTATTCACCTCTTCCTCATTTTCAACAGAAGTTACACAAAGAAATACCAATAAAAAAAATAAATAGTTGTTCCTACATTTTAAAAAGTGAAAGGAAATTCACTGCCTTACCTATAGCAGTGAGATTCATGTAGGTCTCTAGCATCACATCTCTGTAGAGACTCTTCTGAGAAGGATCCAGCAAAGCCCACTCTTCCTGAGTGAAGTTCACATGCACATCATCATAGGTCACAACACCCTGAAATATTCCATATATATATATATATATATATATATATATATATATATATATGAGAAAGCATGTTACTGACAATACTGTAAATGTATACTTCATTGAGAATATGTTCATATAGTTTTGGTGCTCCCTCCAATTACTTCCTGAAACAAATGTTGATATGTAACCCCAAATTCATTTTAGAAGGAAAATCAAGAATGAATGAGGTTCACCATTGTCATTTCTGCACCCCTTGAATAGGATATAGAGTTGCAAGAGAAATGGCAGCTAACAGCCAATAAAGACGGACAAGCAAACAGATCAAAAGTACTGAGCCCACATCAGGTAAAATTGTATGATCAATTGCTAACTACAAAAAGGATGATGATACAGGGTGTATTCTCTTATGCTACCCAAGCACTCAGGAGGCAGACACAATTGTATCTCATTGAGGTGGATGCCAGCCTGGTCTAAGCAATGAGTTTCAAGACAGCATGAGGTACATATTAAGACCCTAGTTGGTTGCCCTGCAAAAATCAATCAACCAATCAAACAAACAAAAAAAGGAGAAAGACCTCAGAGCACTTTACTGGAGTTCAGACAAAGAATTGCACATTCATACTGGTTGTATATTTACATTCCAGAAAACTGAAGTGTGCCAGTTTAAACTGTAATATTAATAAGATCCTGGGGCTGGAGACATGGCTCAGCGGTTAAGAGCACTGACTGCTCTTCCAAAGGTCCTGAGTTCAAATCCCAGCAACTACATGGTGGCTCATGACCATCCGTAATGAGATCGGATGCCCTCTTCTGGAATGTCTGAAGACAGCTACAGTGTACTTACATATAGTAAATAGATAAATAAAATCTAAAAAAAAAAAAAAGAAAAAAGAAGATCTTACTAAAAGGGAATGCATATTTTTGTTTTGTTTTGTTTTGGTTTTGTTTTTTTTGGTTTTTCGAGACAAGGTTTCTCTGTGTAGCCCTAGAACTCCCGCTGTAGACCAGGCTGGCCTCAAACTCAGAAATCCTCCTGTCTCTGCCTCCCAAGCGCTGGGATTAAAGGCGTGCTCCACCACTGCCCGACTGCCCAGCTTTTTTTTTATTTTTTATTTTACTTTTCCTGAGATAGGGTTTCTCTGTATAGCCTTGGCTGTCCTGGAACTCACTCTGTAGACCAGGCTGGCCTCGAACTCAGAATCCGCCTGCTTCTATCTCCCAAGTGCTGGGATTAAAGGCATGCGCCACCACCACCCTCCAGGAATGCATGTTTAAACAGTTATAAATAGACAGATAGAAATATCAGCAGTATAAATGTTGACCATGAATTAACAGCATAGGCAAGGAGTGGTTGCTAACTAGATCTATTGCCAGTCTTGCAAATAATTGTGGTCAATTGCCAGCATTTACATTTACCCATTATACCAACTTCAGAAGTTCTGAGGCCATATTTTGAATACTTGGAGAATGAGGCCATAATATATGATGGACATATTCATGCATACATGGAAAATACTCATATTTACTCAAAAAATTCAAAACAAACACAACATGTAGTAATAATGCCAACACTTGCATTCCAATGGAACACCCAGGTAGAGTTAATGTCATAAACACAAGGCATCCTGATAAATTTAATATATTGTCTGCCAAATTTCAAAATTCCAGATGTGGATGAAGGTCAGAACCACAGCATATACTTTCATGTACAAAAACCTTTTTCCAGTTGGGCGGTGGTGGCGCATGCCTTTAATCCCAGCACCTGGGAGGCAGAGGCAGGTGGGTTTATGAGTTCAAGGCCAGTCTAGTCTACAGAGTGAGTTCCAGGACAGCCAGGGCTACACAGAGAAACCCTGTCTCAAAAAACAAAAACAAAAAAACCCAAAACACCCTTCCTCCAGGCCCATCAGCTAATAATATAGAAACAACCAACCCAGCCTTTTTGGCCCACATCTATTCCCAGGACTATAGAGTCAGAATTATATGGAATACTAAATTCATACATTCCTACTTTCAGGACAGCCAAGGCTACACAGAGATACTTTGTCTTCAATATGAAAAAAAAATATATTAAAAATACAAAAATATTCTAGCAAAGTAGCTTAGCATTGAATAACAATCACTTCTACTGTATCTTTTGTGACTTACGGATAGAGTCTTTAATGGTGAGAACATGACAGCAGAAGAAGAAGCTGATGGATCTGTTCCAACCACAACAGAGCAGACACACACACAAAAAGGAAATGGTATGAGTGCATAGAGACTCAAATCCCATCCCTATTTTGTAATTGAAACCATCCATAAGCTCCTCAAAAAAGCTACAAAGGAGAGCCGAGTTTTCAAAGTCATCATCCTATTTAGGAGCTTTTAGGATTTAATCAACTATACTGTGACTCTGGTCACTATAGGCTCATGGTCATCCTTTCATGAAAATATATGTAGTCTAAATTCAATGATCCTAATAGTCTGCAACAGTCCCTAGACTGTTCAAAAGTTCAAAGAGGCTTTGACACTAAGCAATCTCTTGACTGCCATATATTGTGATATCAGATAACATTTTGTATTTTTTCAGTATACAATAGCACAGAATACTCATTCCTATTCCAATAGTGAGAAATGTATACATTGGAACAAAGCAAGAAAATCCAAGAGGACACACAGGCAATTCTGTAGCTGTCTCAGGCACATGGGGCTGGGGCTCAGTTTCAAAGTGCTTACATGGCTCTATCCCTGCAACTTTTTGTACATCTCTCAGTTTCGGTACTTCTACTCCCTATATGCATCTCTCCATGGCAGATTCTCATACCATAGGTATCTCAACATCTTGTGGTCTCAAAATGCAACTCAGGTACCATCCTCACAGCTTCATGCAATGAACTCTCACAGAATCCTCACTGGGGCTCTGACTCTGCCAAATACAGATGGCTGAAATAGTGTTGAACTGAAACCAGAACTGAAGAATCCATGACCATACTTTTGCATATTCCTTGTTTCCAGAACCAGCCCAATATGAGTAAGCCTGTGAAGATTGGTTTCTAAATTGGGATGGAACCTGCCACAGGTGGACCATAGTTGCAGTAGGTTTTATATGAAGTTCCTTCCTGGGACTAGGTATCACTTCGCCTATTCCTTCCATTAATTGAACACTTAGCAGAAGGGAGTCTTATTCTTAGGACACTTTCTTAGGCTTCCAATCCAGAGAAAGGACTTTCTCTTTAATGGTGATAATGTCCTTGCAAATTCCTGCCTCCATCTCAGCACTGACTGCCATTTGAAATTACTGACTGCTGTTTTTCTCTTCAAATCACAGACTTTGTATTTCTTTCTACCCGACTTGTTGTGTTTTTTTTTTCCACTGAAGTCCTGAATGTGCTACCATCCAACAGACTCAATATTCCAACTAAGAATAAGCCCGTTATCTTTTGACGTGTTTACTCAATTTCAGAGGTCATGGGCACAATGAGAAACATTTGTGCCAAACGATTACACATGACCTCTAGCTGAAATGTTTCATGGCATCTATTTTCCCCTGAAGCCCTCTGACCTCCACTTGCTCTGCCTGTATTAGTCTAAGCAGTGTGATCTCTCAGGTCCTACAAGAACAGCAGATGAAGGTCTGTGTACAGCTTTCTGTGCCTTTGCCATCTCAGCCCTTACGTCTTCCACATTCCTCAAAAAGAAAACATTCCCAGGTTCTGTCCAGAATCAAAATCAATTTTTGTGTATCACTTTTTGTTCTAACTGCTACTCAGGTAATAAACAATTTTTCTTGATGCTTCTTTCAGATTACAGTACATCATTTTGAGACCTTAACATAGACATGGAAGGCAGAAAATACAGGCAAAACTATGGGCATACACTGTTTCCTGGCTTGCTCTCTTGTTTGGTCCCTGTCTCATGCTCAGCTCATTAGCTCTCTTATCCTGCCCAGGCCCCCTTGCTTAGGGAGAGTGCACCCTCTGTGGAAGTGGCTTCAAAGACATACCAACCAGCCATTCTCATGGGGCACACCCTCAATTGAGGTTCTCTCAGATGAATAGATGCTCTGAAATACTGAGAACTGAAGCTGATTATGACACACAGACAATAATATATGAGAAAGTTTTAATAACCCTAAATTAATGTCTTACCCACACCAATCACTTTAGCAAAACCCCAAATACTGATGATTATAACAACTAGAAATCATAGATTTGCCAACAAATGCACAGAAGTGAGTCTTTAGGATCAAGAAGAGGAAACTAAAACTGATTTTCCACAGAAAGTCCCCAAACCAACAAACTCATAACATAATATGTTAAATTTTCAGAAGATAAAATAGGTGGCAACACTAATTAGAAATAGAACAATAAATATATGACAGCCACTCAAATAAAAAAATTTGGGATTATGGTCAAAAATCAAAGAAACCACTGGCCAGCACTCATCCTGTGGGCTGTGGTATTCTGCTTTGCCAATAATAGGAAATGGATTAGGGGGCTATTCCAATTGGAGAAATATGCCTAAAGCATACAAATGTTTCAACACTGGAGAAAGTCATATTGACTACTAAAAAGTATCGCCTTTTTCATGGTAAGGAAAAGGATGTCTGCTGGGATCACTTAGAAATCATTTTCTTCCCTATGGTTAATGACTGCATACAAATATGCACCCGTGGGAGGAAATGCAAACTTTTAAAAACCAAATTCAAGAAAGAAGATTTTTCAAAAACAGCGCATATTTTTGTACTATACCCCTAAACAGCTTTTTTGGTAGTAACTGCTTTATAAATCATAAGCACATTTGAAAACATACTCTATCCCCATTTTAGTGCGTGTTTGTAAGTGAAACTGAATGTCTTCCATGAATGTAGAAGTGACACACAGGGGGAAAGGGTGTCAGATACCCTAATCTGCAGGAGCAGGAATCTCCGAACTTGGGTTTGGGCTTTGAATATGAACTCAGGTCAACCCTAAAAAGAACAGCTGCTCACTGACCTGCCCAGCCCACATAGTACTTTTTATCCAATAAGCAAACAGAATTTCAAAGATGAGTAACATGAAGACCCTAAGTAAATATAGAAATAAATAAATGATCTCTGGGAACCTGGTGCCTCAGTATTGAGATGTTGGTTGGTGGACCAGGTAGGATGCCCCCAGACCTTCTCAACTTTCTGTTCCACAATGTTACCCCTAGTGCAGCTTTTTCTCCTCTATCCATGCCTCCTGTAGATACAACAGACCATTCCCATCTTCCCTTCTCTTCATGCCCCATCTCTTTATCTGATACTTCAACTATGGGCAGACATCCCCTGCTCAACCAGAGGTCAGCCCTGTCAGAAGACTAGGTAGTCTGTGCAAAGACCTACCCTAGCATCTCTTACCCTAGACCCAATTCTTACAGTTGCCCATAGCACTAGAACACAATTCTCAGGGGGAAGACTCCTCTCCCTGTAGCCATGCTTCCTGTAAAGACCACAGACCATCCACAACTGCTCTTTTTTTCTTTTTCCCCACCTCAACTATGTCCCAGTCCCAACTCAGGCACACACCCCTTCTCAACCACATTCCATTCTTGCCAGAAAAACCAGGCAGGCTGTCCACAGAACTAACCCATTACCTAGTACCCTAGATGCAGTTTTCTGTTTCCAGTAGCACTAGACTAGCACATTAGAGACAGCCTCACCTCGCTTCTGTCAAGGGTCCTACAGGTTCCTAGGGTCATCTTTTCCTTGATTTCTCTTCCCCCAACCTCCAGAATTAAGCAAGCACTGGCCCTTGAACACACCCAAAAAAGGTCAGTAAATAAGGCAACACTCAGCCAACGGAGTCTCAGAAAATTCCGAGAGCAAACAGAAACTCAGGAACGAAGTGCCCGCCCTAGGGAGACATACCCACAGGCTGGAGAGATGGATGGCTTAGCCGTTAAAGGCTAGGCTCACAACCAAAAATAGAAGAGAAGAGAAAACCCAGAAACCAGCACCTAGACCTAAAATTACACCAAACCTAGATGCCTAGACACCAGCTTAGGAACATAATCAATAACAGCCAGGAAAATATGTTGCCAAAGGAACAAAACTGTCCTCCCACAAGCAAGTCCTGCCTATTCCAACACAGGTGAAAACACAAGAAAAAGACCTTAAAACTAACTAGGTGAAGACAACAGATGTCCTTAAAGAGGAATTGGAGAAATCTCTTTCTAAAATCACAGAAAACACAATTAAACAGCTGGAAAAAAAAACAAACAAATTCCATATATAAAGGGAAGAAAAATCAAGCAAACAATTGAAGAAAACATAACTGTTCAGAACCTAAAAATGGAAACAGAAATAATAAAGAAAGCACAAACTTGGGGAATCCTAGCAAGGAAACTTTTGGACTGCACAGAGGAACTATAGAGGCAAGGTTCACCCACAGAATAGAGATGAAAGCCAGGATCTCAATGAATACATAGAACAGAGAGAGTTCCATTTAAAATTCATAACAACATGAACGTTGATTCCAAAGCTATGTCATGAGAAAACTCAGGATTTGAAATAGGATTATAAATAGTACATACACTGGCACAATGTTTTCACCAAAATACCTAAGGGAACTGCCTCAGCAATAATTTGAACTTAACGTATGTTACCTGTGATTGTATGTATATACAAATAAATAAACACAGATGTCATGAGTCCTGTAAACATAACTCAAAGTGTTCCCTAAACTGTTATATTTTGACCATCCAGTTACTATTGATCTGTCTTCCAAAAGCTCCATGCTCTACAGCTTTCTCTGTAAATGGAAGTTATCAGAAAGGTGGGCTATGACTCTGCAGCCCCTCATGACCCCTTGTAGCTTCATGCAGACCCAGCCATACTGAAGTCCACACAAAACAATGTTGAAGAATAATTTAATGTTTGCTTCATGCCACATGGATTATGTCACAATCCACTGCACATAAGACAGATGTGCAATCTGTCTTATCTGCCTACCCATCACCATGCACACCTGAGAAACTTCTGCAACTTAGAAACTCCTTTTGTACCCTGGAATTGAATTTCTCTAAATTATGCTAAAGTGACTGGTTGTAATCAAATATTGCTGAAGGATCATCCCTGTCACCTCCTTCCTACCAATTTCTAAACTACTTATAAAACTTGTCACACAAAACTGAATGTGGAATGCGAGGGTCAGTACTTAGAGAAACCAGACCTCCAGTTTCCCAGTCTGTCTCCCTACTGTATGCACAGCAAACACCTGCCTTTGTGTACACACTGGACAGTGATATGATAAGCACCAGAGGTTTACACTGCCAGTGCTCTTAAGCCTCCCCCTCCCAGGACAGCCTCACTCAGGGAGGGGCACAGGCCAAGGGCCTCTGCTCAGATCACCACACTGACCAACAGAAGCACAGTCTGAGGCACAGTTCATCTCAGTCAGGGCAAATCAAACTCTGAGAGGTCAGCAGGCATGCTTCTCCTGGCCTGGGGACAGTGGCCCCCACAATAACCATGACACAGCTTATGGTCTTCCTCACAGCTTGCTGCAGATGTATCTGAGAAGAGTCCTGTAAAGAACCTGCAAGCTACCTTCCACTGGTGATCCTGATTGCTAGGCCTGCACAACTGGGCCTCAGGACAGTAACAGCTCCTCTCTGAGGGATAAGAGAGCAAATGACTTAGACAACTGTAGCCTTCCTAGCTCTGCCCTTCTACCCTAGGTGCAGACAGAACACTAATCTGGGAAGACTGTATTTAATAGATTTTTCTAGACACCCAAAGCACTTATTTTCCTCTTCCAAGACACTAGAGTTCTTGTTTTCATATTCCATTATACACATAATGTCCACTGCAGTCATAGTTGGGAAATCCTATAGAAGAACTTCAGTCAAAGTCAAACAGTAACAACAATTAAAGCAAAACATGATCATAAATTTTAAAGCAAGAAGCTGTAATGAGAAGTGAATGAAAAAATAAATTAATTAAAAAGAAAGGACATAACTGCTTAGCAAAGCCAGAACCAGGAACATCTGGGAGGGTCCAGAGGGGACAAATGAGGAGAGAGGAAGGACGGGAGAAGCAAGAGCCAGACCAAGAGATCAGGATGATAAATGGTAGATGGAAAAGAGCTGGTAATCAACATGGTTGGATTACATGAGGAATGACAGCTGGGGGAAGGGTAGCCCGAGCCCTGGGCTACAGAGCAAGGTATGCAAACCATGCCCTGTTTCAGCTAAGGACTGAGGAGGTGTGCTGAGAGAGCCTGACCCACAGGTTTGCTTTGATTTGCTAAATAGGCTCTTCAGCCATTTGTCCAGGGTTTCAGACTTAATAGTAGGGAGAAAGGAAAAGCATGAAATGATTTAATTATACTCTCAAAGGTTGTGTTTGGAGGTTGAAACATTCTTTATGGTCCAATATATTTCAGGGACTAAATGTATGTTCTAGAGCCTTTAAGTATTGCTCATACTGTGTATTTTCAGACAGAACAAATAATAGTAATGTTAGGCACAGCCACACCAGTTTGTCTAGATCTTGTGTTGCTTGAATCAGAGTAAATACAGAAATTTGGTTTCTAGATATAAGTTCAGTTCCTCATCCAGATTCATGATTGCCCGGCTCTGGGAACCTCCTAGATGGACAGTTTGGACTTTTACCGATTGTCTAACATTGATCACCTGACTACTCATGGCCATTACCAACTACTGTCAAGGCAGACAGGCCCTCACCTTCCTCCTTCCCCCTCCTTTTCTGTGTGTGATTACACCAGACTCAAAGTTGGTCAGAGAACTCAATGCTTACACAGGTCCCTCTTAATCTGTAAACCCCTCACCCCATCCAGGGAGGTTGGAGGACACTCGTTCACTGCTCTCCGTCTCTTCTCACTGAGCAGTCAGAGCCCTGCCTGAAAGGAGCAGCAGGACAGTCTTCTAAGCACAGGGCAGCAGAGGCAGATTAGGTGTTCATAGCAAGTCTTAACTTTCCACATAGCATAAGGAAAGGCTGAGCTATAGGAGATGTTGCTCTAAACACATACAAATACAAAACATTTTTAGAAAAAGGAATGAAATTCTTAATGAATGGGAAACACTAGAGAATAAAAAGGAGATCAGAACAGCAATGCATAAAGGAAATGAAATTTAAAAGTAATACCAACGACTGACTTTTTGAAAAAATAAATATAATTGAAAGAGCACATGAGTATAACGACTTTAAAAAGAGCTAGCCCTATCCCGATAGAGGGAATGGCATTAATATGATAGTGTTTGAACTTGCCCCTATGTGCAGTGTTAGCTGCTGAGATCTCTAACCTGACACAGGGCCAATAACATGTGTTTCAAATTTCTGAGCTGACTTAACTGTGCCAATGAGGATTGGACATATCTATATACGTCCCTTAAATGGAAATTCAATAATCACTAATTTGAGCCAACCAACCCAAATTGTACACCACCAATTTTAAAACACTGTTGTAGTACAGTCTTCTATCTCAATAATTTAGGAATTTTCATCAACAGGAAAATAAGGTCATTGCCTGGGGCGCATGAGACCTGGATCAAAGGTACCTGAGTCAGCATAGCTTGTCTTAGAAATACTTCTATAACAGGGAAGCTGATGCAGCTATCCTAGAATTAATATACCTTCCCCAGGAGAAACCGCTCCACAAATGATTACAAGATTAATTAAGAAAAATCTCTTTAATGACAGCATGCATTCAGCTCTGGCTAATGCTCAGAGAAGACACAACCAAGAACAGATTTTACATTCCACATATGCTGTCTCCCTTAAGTCTTTTTTAGGTTCTGGCCCTGGGTTATGTTTTATACAATTTAAATATGGACTGGAGACTGCAAGCTCCACAGAAGGGAGATTTACACAGAAAAGATATAACCAAAGTCATTTCTTAAGAACACCGGTGGCTTGAAACAGCAGGAACTTCAGAGACAGGATCCTGAGATGGAGATAAGACAAGACAGAAGATAAGACAGGAAAAGTAGAAGGTAGGAAGAATCAAAGCTGGGATGGGGATGTTGGACAACCTCTGTCTTATGCCAAGTAGGCTTCTGAAGAATATCATCATGTATACCTCTTACAGGGGAAAAAATGGGATGAAATAGGAGACTTGTATGATGTCAGTACAAACTATCACGAATGGGAAAAACACAGGAAGGACCTAATAAAAGAATGTTGCACAAGAGGAACACTGAACATCTCAAAAGCATTACTGAGCAAGCCCACACTGGACTCGGGACTGATAACCATAGCCTCGTGTGGTAGGAAGAGTTAGGATGTCAGGATCTGAAGCAACCCAGCCCCCAAGGCCCTGGTCCCAGACCACTACCAGCTCTCCCAAGCACCTTCCTAGCTTCAGAGAAGGAACTCTATTTTATTCTCAGGACTTCAGGGCCTTAGGGAAAGCTCCCAAATTTAGCCTAAGCCCCAGGCTGCTACTGGCTCTGCAGATTGAGAAGGAGCTGTGCCACTCTCCATACATGAAGGCGCAGAGAAAGCCTTGCTTATTCAGGCCAATCCTCAACACAAACGTGTTTTTTCTTTTCAGAGTAACCACCCAGTGTAGTCTTGCCCATGTAGCAAAACTATGCTTTTCTGAAGAAGAAATCTGGACGTTTATGGCACACCAGGCCTTAATATTGATTGTGACCCTATTTTGCCCCTTAGAGCCACTTGTTAGAGGCCTGTTCTTTGATACCACGATGGGCCTAGTCCATGATTATAAACCAGATTTGTCTCCTTTGTTATGGTTTGTAGACAAATGCCTGAACAATCCTGGTAAACAAACACATGTATACTAGCATCCTATTATCTGTGGGGTGTCCTAGAGGCAGACCTCCCTCAGCTACATTCTACTTGGTGCCACTGTAAGTTTTGGTAAACCCTTTACATCATCAATTTTGCTCTTCTACATCACAGCTTAATATTGGAGTGCTACCCAATGCCTTTTACAGCTTCCACAGAATTAACACCAAAGAGATCTTACACCTACATATTAAAGGGCTAAATGCTAAGCCTTATCTTACTGAAGACACCAGAGAGACTAGGGCTCTCCGAGTTTGGGTTCTTGTCAAGGATGTTTCTACACAGAAGTCCTTTCCCCAATACTTTGTGCAGATGCAGCCACCCCAGTGAGGTTATTCCGAGCCCACCTCCAGGTCCAGGGAGAGAACAGGACCACAGGGAACGGTGTTGCTGCTTCTGTCTGACCGCTGTTTACCACTGAGCCTCCAGGGAGGACCCAGCACCAGCCCCCTCTGCTCAGCCGCCTGCTCTTTCCTTTTGTGGGACATGGCCCTGCACTTACCATGTCGGGACTTCAGAGCTTGCCTGAGCTCTCCTCACAGCACCTAGCAGCGGCACACAGAACACAACAAATGTAAACACCCGGGATTGCTCGGCTTCAGAGAGGAACTTGCAGGAAAAGCCCGCCTTCTCATCTGATTGCAGGACCTGACCGCATAGATGTACTGATTGGCTAGTGAGTCTTGAGTGACATAAGCACCACTTTTTGGGTTAGAGTGCACTGAAGGGACACAGTGGAAAAATTCCAGGCACAGGCTGCTAGTCAGAAGCCAGTTCTTTTGCAGATCTATAGAGCTTTGCATTTCAGTATAACTTGTGTCTGTTTTCCCACCCAGGTCCGGGGAGGATCCACAACTCCAGCTTCTGGATGTTCTGCTACGTGCTTCTCCCCTTTGTGGGCAGAGACCCTGTGCTACCTTGTTGCAATTTTGGAGCTGTCCTCAACTCCAATCACAGCCCTCAGTAGGCGCTCCTGCAATCAAGGTCCATAATTTGCAAAGCCCATTTCTCAACTTACAGTGGAGTTATCAACCTGTCCCACAAGTGGAAGTGTGCACAGAATATTAGCAATTAAAGAACGATATTAGGAAACAAGACTTTTGTTTTGTGTGTTCTTCAAAGTTCAATAAACTGCAAGTACTTTTCACCTAATACTTATGAGTCAGCCCTCAGAGCCAAACAGAGACCACATAACAAACACTGTGGAGCACTCTTGTTAGCCAGAATATCTTCCTCAATACATCGATTAAAACAAACAAACAAACAAGCCCCATAGCTATATTAGTAAAGTTTCTCTAGATAAAGAGAACTGATGGAATCAATCTCTCTATCATGTTGGAAATGGATTTATTAGAATGGCTCAAGAGCTGTGTCATTCTACCAGCCCGTCAGTGCCTGTCTACCAGTGGAAAGTTGAAGAATCCAGCACTGGTTCAGTCCGTGTGGCCGCATGCCTCAGCTGGTCTTCAGTATAAGCTCTAATGCCAGGGTTGTTTTTGGTTTTGTTTTTGTTTTATTTTAATGAATTTGCTAGCCACAGGTAGGGCAAGCAGGCATAGAGAAAGGGGTGTCTATCATCTTCAGTGTCTTTTATATATGTAAGCTGTGGCTTAGATTAAAGATGGATCTTATTAACTCAAAGATCCAGATTATATAAGGGTTTTTCCATTTCAAAAAGCTAAGATTAAAAAAAAAAAATCTCCCACAGTAGCCAACTATTTGGGTTTTAGCTAATCCCAGATATATTAAATATGGCTCAAGAATAGCCAGTAGATCCAGTCGGAGAGGGAGACTTTTTTTTTTTTTCTTGTGGCAGGCAAGGAGAGCATGGGAGCCATTTCCAAAGCAATGATTTTCTTCTAGAAAAGGAAGCATTGAGACTTCACTTAGGGAATGTGGATACGTTCACATAGAAGTTTGCCTGCTCCTAAGCATGCTAAGTGAAATCTCCTTATGAACGTGGTCACAAGGTAAAAGCAGAGATTTTTAGGGGCACTTTTAGCTCAAAGTCATGCCGAAACATATGTAAATTATAAAAATGACATCAGAAATGCCTGTGAGATGTCATCTTGTACTACAAGGTCTGAGCTGTAGTATCACACTGTAAAAGAAGATTGCTCAGGGACCAATGCTACCTGTTAAACATGATCTGTGATTAACCAATACAAGTATCAATTCCACAATTCTCAAATATAGAAAGGAAAAAGAACACAAAGGCCAAGGACCAAACTTGCCTGGGTCTGAGTTTCTAAGAGTAGGGTGTGAGAGCAGCAGGGAAACAAACAACTTGAAATCAAATCATGGGTCTGAGCCAGTGGCTCGTGCTCTGCTGAGTCAGCTTTCCAGATGAGATGGCTTCCCAGACTGCTTCTGCTTGCTTATGCTCTCTCTCTCTCTCT
>JADRCD010218092.1:36362-82192 GCA_019843815.1 Montemys delectorum | reverse complement strand
CTTTCTTTCTTTCTTTCTTTCTTTCTTTCTTTCTTTCTTTCTTTCTTCTCTTTTTCGAAGTCGCTTACACCCTCACCTTCCCAGGACCTGAATGCCTCACTTTGTCTCACTGTGGGACTTGTAATCACAGACAAGACTGGTAAGTAATCTCTGGGAAGTCCAGAACTTTTGCAGCTGCTCTAAATTGCCCCATTAAAAAATTCTTTGTGCAATCTACATTGTAAAACTTCATGTTTAGCAACAAAATGAGCTTGCAGCAAGATGACCATGCAATGAATGGCAGGGCCAGCAGTTCCAAGAGATAGGGTTATTTCCGGAGCATTTCCACACAGCCTTTTTCCTCTACAAATAACTCCAAAATGGCAAAGTTCATTTCTCTTCACCTATATCCATACACCAGCTATCTTTAAAATTACAAATTGCATTTCCAGGCTTTTGTAATCTCAAGATAAATATCCTATCTACAAATTAGATTTTTTTCCTCCTGGCATTACTAACCATGCATCTTCTGGATGACTCCAGGGATAACCACCATTCTTTGCTCAGGAAGTAGCTTTGCTCCCACTTAGCAGTTGATTTTAAAGAAATCAGGGCTGCTATTTCACTATGGAGAAATAGCATCTTCCCACTGCATCAAAGGGATATTCTTTTGTTTCTTTTTCTATCTTCTTCACAGTGGGAAAAGTGATTTCAGAAGCCTCATTGTCAGAACAAGTCAGTCCTCTGACTGGAGTAGAGAAGGTTTTAAGAAAATACTGCACTTAGAAACCACCTAATAAAAAAAACCCTAAGAACAAAGCTATTTCTGTGGCCTTACATCTCTGCCATTGCCAGACATAATAATATGAAATAACATAAGAGAGGAGATACAGAGTCAGTTCCTTATGATAATTTTTGGTTGTCCCATAAGAAGGAGACTATCTCCATTCAACAAGCACTATATATTTAGGATCTAGTATTCTTTAAATATAAAACCCTATGGTCCCAACGTAATACATTTGCTCATTTGCCTCATGAAAAAATTTTTAAAAAGTAAAATTATGATTAACATCTCCCCAAACCTGGGAGCAAGTAGAGTGAATAAATGAATAAGAGTATTGTCTACACTAAGCTATGTTCATTTCCACCAGGGGTCTAATTAGGTTGAAGAACTCCTGTCACACACGAGATACAATTATCCATCATTGTTCTGATGGAATACCATGGCAAAATCTTGATGCCAACAGAAATCGTGGAAGAAATGGAACAAACGAGAGAGTCAGGAGGATGATCGTCTAGTTGGCTACCTGATAACACAGTGTATTCTGGGAACTGCCAGGTACCACAGACCTGGCAGGCAAGAAAAGAGCCAGGACTCCTACCCTGAAGTACATCAGGAGCCTGGAGATCAAAAACAACCTAACAAGGTAACAGTACAATGGGTACTATGCCAGAGTTAAGGATATCTTGGGATATGTCAGAATATGGTAGGGTACAAGGTGTCAGTGTGGGCATTAATAGAATCGTCACAGTTCAATGTTAACCATTGGGGAAGCTGAGAAGGGTTGAAGGAGCAGTATACTAGAAGATTTTAAATTCTACTATGAAGTCATAAACGAACCAAATTTAGATTTTGATACATAAAAGAGAAAATAGTAAAGAAGAAACCTATCCAAGCAAGTGCTATAGCAGATGCTAAAAAGAAAGACAGGCAGTGTCTAAAGCACAAGCCTGGGGCAGATTAGGTCGCAGAAAGAGATAGTGTCTTGGTTTCTTTTCTTGTTGCTATGGAAAAGCAACTCAGGAGAGCAGAGTTTATTTTAGTTCACGGTTCAAATTGTAGTTCATCACAGCTGATAAGTCCAGGAAGCAGGCGTTTAAAACAGCTGGTCACATTATGTTCACAGTCAGTGGAATCAAGCAATGAATGCATGCGTGCTAGTACCTAGCTGGTGTCATCTATTCCCTGCCTAGGGAACATAAGATCCAAAGTGAGTAGGTTTTCTCACTTTAATTAAGTCAATCCAGATAATTCTACACAGACATGCCCAGAGGCCCATCTCCCACATGATCCTAACTTCTGCCAAGTTCAAGACTAATCCTAACCATCAGCAGCAGCATCTTAAAAAAAACAAAAACAAAAAAACAAAAAACGAACAAACAAACAAAAAACTATTGTGGCAATGATACTTAACAGGAATTGTACTATCTTCACAGATTAACAGAAGTGTAATTGTATCACAAGTGTTTGAGATGAGTAAAAGGTAAGAGTATATGTTTTCCTCTTGGTTCTGCTTCTTCCTACCAGTTCAGACATGGGTTATTGACTGTGCATGTTCAAGATGGGTCAGTATGAACAAATATTTTATTCATTAACTGGAAGCTATATGCTACTCAGTCATCTTAAATTCACAATAAATTATTACTTAATTCATGATCCAACTGATGGTTACTAACATCATCATTAGGTTAGCTAGTAGAAAGACCATTCTCCCATCTGTGTATAAAGAGGTGGGGAATCGTACCAGACGCCAGAGCACCATCTCTTGTTTTCATTCCTCATGCCACTTGAGTTCAGCCACCGATAACCAGATCCTTAAGTTGCTCAGTGTGATACGCATGGTTTATTTAAAGTCTGCTTTCATTTTTCATATAACTGTGCTAGGAATGGAAACACAAGTGCTCTAGAAACCCTTTAATTAATTGTGAAGAGGAAATACGCATGAAAGACTCTTAGGAAGTTACACATTCTCCATCTCCTTGGACCTTCCTGAAGTGCACACTGACACAGTGGTGACAGCTGGGTTCTGCAATTAGATTTGACCCTGGCCGGTTAGCTCTAAGACTGAGGTACTGGTTGCATCCCCTCTATAAGCCTTGCCCCTGCTATCTGCAATGTCAGGGATCCTGACAAGAGTAGGATGAGGACTTCTGACCAGTGAGTGATAGGCACTTGGGGAGCCTACGGAGAGACTGCGTATCATCAACATAAATTGGTCTTTCTGCACATTCTTCTTTATCATAATGCTTTGGGAGAAAACATTTGTTAAATAATGGGATCAATTTGGGGCCAGAAATGTGATCACTGCCTCACAATAAATATTATAAACAATATGAGAATTTAGTTGCTCCTGATGTAAGAGCTATAGCAGAGAGTCTTCATCTCCAGGATCATTAGATGTAATCCGCATCTGATCTCTTACCTACATTGGCACATGCTATCTGGATATATCTAGAAACTTTCTGGAATTGTGTTTATTTACAAATGCTTTGACTTTAGAATTTCACAGAAATTACAGTTAGGAGTCTTTTCAAGCACAGAGCACCAGTTATAGGAAGAAACAATAGCTCTTAACCTTAAAAAATAAATAAATAAACCCAGCTTTCTACAGGATGGAAGAGCTATTCAGGGGATGCCACAAATAGCACTGCTCTACCATTGCTCCTGGCTTCCTCTGACATGTGTTGACTGTCCTTTAAGATGAGAACATGAATGAGAGATATTTTATCTTTAAAACTGTACTTTGTTCTATGAATGATGTAAAGGAGTTTAAAAAGGCATAAACAGCACAGCATGGCATAGCATGCAAAGAGAAGATAATATATGTGAGGACAGGAGGGGAATGAGGAATTAAGGGGGAGGCTACAGGGAGATTAACTAGTAACATATATGCTAAGAACTCTCTGAGCTGGACAAGAGTGACATCACAACTTACATCTTTGTGCTCTGTGCAGAAGCTACGCCATATTCTCACACTAGAGACTCAAGAGAAACCTAACTGTTATTTTGTAAACCCGTAGAAGCTTCTCCCCATTGGCTTCCAAATCAAAGGCATCAATATTTGATGCCCATGTTTTTGCAGAAGGCACAATGCTTAGCTGGGTTTCTATCTTTATGTTGGCTGATGTTCTGAATACTAAAGCTGATTCAGTAACTCAATGACATCCAAGTAATCCTCTAGCAAACTAAGTTGATAGAATATAGGATAAGGTTTTCCTTCCAATAGACTGTTAAGAGTCATCATTAGAGAAAGAGCAAGTGATAATTAAAAACTCTGCTACAAAGGTGAGAATGAGCCCTCAGATGATTTCTGTCCCTCCTTGAGAATCCTTGAAGTGTAGTTTGTGTTAGTGTGTATGATTTGGTTTCTACAAATATATTGGAAGTGCCAGAGTACACTTCAGTAAGCTTGTATGAACTCAACTAGATTAACAGAAGGAGGATTACTTCAGAACTCTGAGACTGCTTAGAATGCCTGCACCACAGATATTCTACTTTTACTTATGTATATGTCAAAAAGTAAAACCGAAGCCAAATAATATTGCCTAGAGAGAGCTAGAGATCTTACCATAATGAAGAACAGCAGAATAGTAATCCTGAGTCCCAGTCACTCTTTGACCACCATCAGGACATTTAACTCTCTGGATTTCTCTTTGACCACATGTAAATTCTGAATATTGGGCCAGTCACAGCACTCAGTATTTATGGAACAAGGATACAAGGATTTGTCTGACAGGGGCAATCAGCAATTAGCACTGATATCCTGTTTTTTGTGCAGTCGAAGCACCCCTCATCAGAACAGAGTACAGGACAGAGGCAAATTCTGATAGCCAATGAACGATTCAGAAGGTTCTAAAATCTAATACCTTTTTTTTTTTTTTTTTCCAGAAAGGAGCCACAATTATAAGTGAGGCAAAGAAAACTTGACCTCTACAATCTTCAAGGTGACACATCTTCAAAGGGATCTTCGAATATTTAGGAAGGGGTCCTTTTAGGAGGACAGTACTAATCCGAGCCATCACATATGTGATGGTATGTAACCCCTGATTTAGTACAGTCCATCTATTCAGATGGGCTGAGATAATCACCTCAAATTTAGTTTCCCACCTCCCAGCTGTAGACCTACCAGTGGATACCCTACTCAGCTCTGCTCCAGGCTAGCTGTTGAGCAGACTAGTTAAAAGACAATTAGTCCAATTTCACATTCTCTAGCAGCCGAAAAATTTCCTGTTATTTCAGTCACAGTGGATGGATGCCAAGTTCACTGGAAGCAGCCCTGCTGATTTATCCAGTCCATTTTAATACTTTAGAAATACTGTTAAAACATGGCTGTCCTAATTACGCAGGGATCAACGCACAGTGTCCCTCTCACCCAGGATTCTCCCAGAAGGGCTGCAATCAGCTGCATTCCCCTTAATTTCACCATGCAATTCCAACTAATTTCATCCTAGTACAGTGCTGTCAGACAACTCCCATGCCTCTGCGGTTTTAATCGATTAGCTCAATGTCTCTATAATGCATCACCAGCTGCCAGGCCCAGAACTGGACGCTCTGCAAGCATTTCAGCTAAAAGACAGTTTAATTACTAGACCAGCTTCTCAAAGGCATAGGCACAAAGCCCTGGAATCAAATTATTAAAATATTTGGTGTCAACAAGCCACTTTATAATGGAGCAAACAATGACAATCCAAAAGATGGAAATAAGGAGAAAGTCTGTCTTTAATTGTGAACAAGCTTTTTATAGACTATAACATATTCAAGCAAATGGATGGCTTCAGACTCCATTTGTATCAGAGGCAACTGCATTTGGGATATTCTCCTATGACATATAAGAATAGGACTTACATATTTCACATTGGGAAAAAGAGTAAAAATGATTCTGACTCTGTCTTCTATTTTGAAGTTGTGGATTAATTAGTACTGGCCTCTTACACATCCCTTAACTGTCAAAGCTCACGCAAATACAACTGAAGGGCCTGTGGACAAAGCACACTAGTAGAGGAGGACAGTTGACACTCAAGCTAGGCAACTTCTAAAATAGATTCTAGTTCCTCTGCTTGTTATGATACAGCTTTTACCAAATCTAGCTGACAAAGGAACAAGGAACATTGTCACAAAGGAAAACCACATTTGTAGCATGGCTTCACTGTGTTATAGGACTGTGACAAAAATAAGCACCCAAGAGAAAAAAATTAAAGTATATGTGTACTGGCTAGTTCTACATCAAGGTGACACAAGCTAAAGTCATCAGAGAGGAGGGAGCCTCAATTGAGAAAATGTCTCTATAAGATCAGGCTGTAGGTAAGCCTATAGTGCATTTTCTTAATTATTGATTGATAGGGAATGGCTCAGTCTAGTTTTGGGGGCCGTCCCTGGGGTGGTGGTCCTGTGTTGTATAAGAAAGCAGGCTGAGCAAGCCCATAAGCAGCACCCCTTATGGCCTCTGCATGAGCTCCTACTTTCAGGTTCCTTCCCTGACTAATTTCCCATCCTAACTTCCTTTGATCATAAACTGTTACAAGAAACTGTGAGGAAAATAAGCCCTTTCTCCCTGAGTCGCTTTGGTGACGATGTTTCATCACAGCAACAGTAGTCCCAAAGAAGACAATATGCTTCAGAAAACCTAACACAAAATGCTTCCAAGTTGGGGGTTAATATATTTAAGGCCAGCAAGAAAATGACCATTTTAGATCCCATTAAAAAGATCAAGGGAAGGTCTTTGTTTGTTGCATATCTTTCATGAATGAGTTCTGTATATTAGTCTAGAAACAGAAGAAGTCACTGATTGCAAAACAAGTGGTTCTCAAGAAATTTCTTAGACAAAAACTGTACCTGGAACAATTATCTAAGGGACAGTAGAGTACGGTGTGGCTTCTCACTTCTTTAGTACTTGAGGAACAACTCAGTAAAAGACAAACATCAATAATTCTTTTTTTTTTTTTTTAATGCTCTGTGTAAGTGGTAACACGTTACAGTTAGTTCTGGTGTTTTACTCTTGCTTCTTTAAAGTTCCTTTTAATTATACTTGCTAACTGGAGACACACTTAACAATGATGGCTAGAATACCTGCTGATATCATTCACTGAAACTGAGTGGACAGGCAAGAAGGGGGCTAGTTATGTTCATGTTGACTATATTTTAGAGTTTAGTTTAAAGCATTAGAATATCCATTTTGGATTTCCTCAAGACTCCATCACCCTTCTTTTGTTTATATATTTTCCTTCATTGGCTACATGATTTTGGCTCAGTAAAGTATGTTTTATTTCTGTAAGTTGTCAAAATGCTTCCAAGTGCATAATGTAGTAAGACCCACATATCACAAAAAGAGCAATCAGAAACAGACACATAGAAAATGCCATTAACTTTCCCACTTTCTGCTAGCTGGTAATAAAACCATGGTCAAATCCCAAGCCACTGATTCCATTGGCCTATGTTGCCTGTCCATAGAGGGTGTGAAGAACAACCCTAGCTGATCTACCTACAACTCAGCTATTACACCTAAGGCTTAGGAACTGCTGTAGATTGGGGATGTCTTGTGTGTGTGTGTGCACATGTATGTGTGTGTGTGCACGCGCACGTGTGTGTGTGTGTGTGTGTGTGTGTGTGTGTGTGTGCGCGTGCGCGCACGCGCACACACACACATGTGCATGTATATAAATTCTCTAATTATCATGCATGCATATAAAGTCATATATATAGTCATGAATTTGAGGGAGGAAATGGGGTGCCATAAAAGGAGTTTCAGGAGGAGGTAGAGATTATGAAAATACAGTACTTACGTATGAAATTCTCAAAAAGAAATTTTAAATTAAAATGAGAAAAAGTAAAGCTTTGTGTCCTTCTGGCCCATGAGAACTAAGTTCACTCAAGTATCAGTTTGGTGGTTCCTCAGGAAATTGGACATAGTTCTACCAGAGGACTCAGCTATACCACTCCTGGGCATATACCCAGAAGATGCTCCAACATGTAATAAGGACACATGCTCTACTATGTTCATAGCAGCCTTATTTATAATAGCCAGAAACTGGAAACAACCCAGATGTCCCTCAACAGAGGAATGGATACAGAAATTGTGGTACATCTATCCAATGGAGTACTACTCAACGATTAAAAACAATGAATTTATGAAATTTTTAGGGAAATGGATGGATCTGGAGAATATCATCCTGAGTGAGGTAACCCAGCCACAAAAGAACACACATAGTATGCACTCACTGATAAGTGGATATTAGCCTAGAAGCTCGGAATACCCAAGATACAATTCACAAACCACAAGAAACTCAAGAAGAAGGAAGACCAAAGTGTGGATACTTTGACCCTTCTTAGAAGGGGGAAGAAAATACCCATGTTGCAGAGACAAAGTATGAAGCAGAGACTGAAGGAAGTACAATCCAGAGACTGTCACACCTGGGAATCCTTCCCATATTCAATCACCCAGACACTATTGTGGATGCCAGTAAGTATTAGCTGACAGGGGCCTGTCTCCTGAGAGGCTCTGCCAGTGCCTGACTAATACAGAAGTAGAGGCTCACAGCCATCCATTGGACTGAGCACAGGATCCACAATGAAGGAGCTAGAGAAATGTCCCAAGGAGCTGAAGGGGTTTACAGTCCCTTAAAAGGAACAGCAATATTAACTAACTAGTACCCTCAGAGCTCTCAGGGACTAAACCACCAATCAAAGAACACACATGGTGGGACTCATGGCTCCAGCAGCATATGTATAATAGAGGATGGCCAAGTCAGTCATCAATGGGAGGAAAGGCCCTTGGCCCTGTGACGGTTTGGCCCCAGTGTAGGGGAATGCCAGGGTCTGCAAGCAGGAGAGGGTGGGGTGGTGAGCAGGCAGAGGGAGGAGGGAACTGGGGTTTGTTTTTGGTTTTTTGTTTGTTTGTTTTTGTTTTTGTTTTTCTTTTCTTTTCTCTTTTCTTTTTTGGAGGGGAAACTGGGAAAGGAGATATTGTATGACATGTAAATAAAGAAAATATCTAATAAAAAAAGAAAAAACAAAACAAAACAACAAAAACCCCTGGGAACCCAGGAATCTATTATCTTATTTCCTCCTAAGTTGGGTCTTCTTAAGGTCCTTATTCTCAAATCTTCAAATCTGGAGGGTCCTAGAATTATGCCCCAAAGCCTTTCTTCACTATCTACATGTATTCCTGGGTGACTTTACTTAGCCCTGTAGCTAAGCATACCAGATACATTAATAACTCTCTCCTGGGAAAGTCTAGCTCTGCTGCTTACCTAACTGCAGGTTCACATTGTCGTGACTTGGCATTCCACTCTTTAAAGCTAACTTTTCCAAGCATATCTCAAACTCTCCTTACTCCAAAGCTGTGCTCTACAGGAACTTTCCCACATGTTTTGCATGGTTCTTGCTTTAGTTCATCCAACAGCATTAGCATGAGCTGTGAAGTCTGTGAAGTGTGAGTTCTTCTGTCCTAAAGAGTTCACACTCAGCCTATCCACAGATCATGCAACTCTGCCTTCAATGCATTCCCTGAGCAGGTCTTGCATGGCATTGTGGACCTCCACAATCTCTGTGAGGTCTTATGTGTACCATATATGTGAGTCCTGTTGTGTTTGGAGCACATGCTCTTCTTGAAGTCATCTACCATCTCTGGCTCTTATAATCTTTCTGTCATTTTTGTTTGTCTGAATTTTTACTTTGTTTTTTTTTTTTCTTTATTTTGTTAGTGAGAGGGAGAGTAGGGGCAAGAGAAGGAGGGGAGAGAAAGAGGGAGGCAGAAAGAGGAATTGGGGAGAGATAGAGAACAGGAAGTTGGATGTTTGGATGGTGGGAAGGATCTGGGAGGAGTTGGAAGTGGGAAAATATCAGGATACACTATTTGATCAAAGTTAAATAAAAATTTAAAAAATATCTTAAAAATATACATCTACCCTGAACCTGGTCATGTCCCACGTTATCACACCATGGTTTAGGATTGAAAGCTGTATGGGAACATCGTTTGAACTAGTCTCTTTGTTCTGCTGCGGTCCTTCTTACACAGCTACCAGACATGATGTTGATTCTTTGAGCGGTGCTGATTCCTACAGTGACATCCTATAGTACTCTCCTCTTCCTCTTTGAGACCCAAAGCCTCTGTCCTGTCCCAGTTATGATGTCATCAAGTCTCTACAGTTGCTTCCTTCTCCCTGTCTAGCCACAGCCATCCTCACTTTCCTAGGTTCCATCAGTCTCATGTCCCCAGGCAGCTCTGCAGGTTTCTCATCCAAGGGTCTCTTCCCAGGGATGCATGTGATTTGCTCCTTGACTTTGTGCCCTTTCTCAGTGAGATGCTGAAGTACTTGATGCCCCTGGAAAAAACCCCACTGTAGCTTCCACTCCTGTAGAGCGGCTTATGTGTTTATAGAACATGTCCTTCACTTCACATCTGCACTTGGTAACCCTCTTCTCTGGTAGAAGGTAAGTTCTAAGAAAGCAGAGTTTTTTTTTTCCATTCATTTTTCTGTCCCTATGAATCCTATTTAATAGGCATTTGGTAAGTATTTGGTAATGATGAAAAATCACTGAAGCTCTAGGCAAGCAAAGTGAATTGCATATGGCTACTAGGTAATTGTCTTAGTCAGGGTTCTCTAGAGTCACAGAATTTATGGTAGTCTCTATATAGTAAAGAGATTTATTGATGACTTACAGTTTGTAGTCCAACTCCCAACAATCAACTCCCAAGAACAGTCGCGGCATCAGCTGTGAATGGAAGTCCAAGGATCCAGCAATTGCTCAGTCCCACAAGGCAAGCAGGTGAAGCAGAGAAAGCCTTCCTTTTTCCAATGTCCTTATATAGGTCTCCAGCAAAAAGTGTGGCCCAGGTTAAAGGTGTGTGTCACCACACCTTTGACCCTAGATGACCTTGCTTGAACTCATAGATCTTCCAGTTTTAATCTTCTAGGATTCATAGCCACTATGCCACCACACCTTTAATCCCAGATGATCTTGAACTCATAGAGCTTTCTATGTTAATCCTATGGGATTCACAGCCACTATTCCTCAAGGTCTCCATGCCAAGATTCAGGTCAGAAACTTGTATCTCTCAGCCTCCAGATTAGGGCCACAGGTGAGCCTTCTAATTCTAGATTGTAGTTCATTTCAGACATAGTCAAGTTGACAACCAGGAATAGCCACTACAGTAATCAACTCCAGAGTTGGGCCTAGAAAGACTTCATTCTTCCAGCACCCACCATTTTGCTTTCTGACTCTGTGCAGTGGGAATTGAGCCACTGTAAAACACCAATGGAGACCTCACTGCACTCCACCTGCATGCCGCCCAAATGGCTGGCATTTTGTTCTGGGTTTTCTTCGAAAGAGAAAGACACGTGGAGAACTGTCTTAACTGTTCTCTATTATTCTGTCATGATGCCCGAGTTTTCTTTGTAGCACTTAGTTTGACATGAATTTATATTTGTCTACTCTCTCCTCAACTGGATGCAAGCTCTGGCAGGGACTGGCTTTGCTGCGCTCACTTCTGTTACCCAGATACTTGGCCCCCACTGCCTTTCCTGAGTCCTTAGAGCATGAATCCATTGATGAATGCATCTTTCATTCTACAATCCATTCTTATGGACAGTAAGAATGCACATGGTACAGACTCTCTCCTCTCATACTACCATTTATCCAAAGGCATAAAAAACCACCATAATTCCTGTTTATATATAATTCACAGTGCTTGTTATATGTCAAGTATGCTGTGTTCATTGTCTCTGATCTTCACAATAATCCTGTGAAATAATTACTATTATTATATTCATTTTACAGGTAAAGGAACTAAATGAGCCCAGGAAAAATAATAAAGAAATAACTATCTAGGAGTAATTGTCTTGGTGTTTGGAAGGAGTAGACATAAGATTCATTTCAAACATCAATGTCCTCTTTGAAAACTTTTGAATCAATATTGAGTCCAATAAATCACACTGCTCCCTTAAAATCTGAGGAATGTTACTGGGATTAAATATTACTGTTCATACAGGGTAAGGGGGCATAAATGAATGTATTTACATTTCCTTGTGGCCTGGCAGAAGGTTATCAATTCAGACAATATCTAAGACATGACATAAATCTTGCAGATAGGCAAATGTAAAGGAAGAAAAATTAATTGTTTCTAATTATTATGATAACTACATTGATTTCTACCCTCACTACCTCTGTGTTTTCTTGATGTGCAGTTAACAGTTTTTTTTTAAGTAACAGAATTAGAATAATCTTAGTTTTTAATCAATATGCATGGGACAAATTTAAGTGATTAGTGAAGAAATGGTGGAGTACACATGAGTCTTAAGATCTGGTGATGATGCAGTCAGGATCATCCAGCACCAATGTACAGGATCTACCGGCACAGTTTGGGAACCAAAAGCCTGAAAAATCTCCATAGGTACTGGACCCCCTAAGGCTACAAACACTAGGGTAAGACAAAACAGATGCTTCCAGATGGACTTGAGTCTAGGCTATGAAAGAAAAATTCCCAGCCCACTTGGATGCTTTTCTACTTTGCTTTCTGTTGTTGTGATAAACACTATGACTGAAAAAGAACATGTGGGAGGAAAGGGCTTATGGCAGCTTAGAACAGGTCACAGCCCATTGTTGAGAGAAGTTAGAGCAAGAACTCAAGCAGGAATGACAGCAGAAACCGCGGAGGGACAGTGATTACTGGTTTGTTCACTGGCTCTTTCTTGGCTGGCTTTCTTATACAGCCTACGTTGTCTACTTACCCATAGACAGTGCCATCGCAATGAGCTGGCCCTTCCCATATCAATCCCCAACAAAGAAGGGTCTCTTACAGACAAGGCCACAGGCTGACCTGATCAAAACAAATTCTTCAACTGTGGTTCCCTATGCCCACGTGTTTCTAGGTTGTATCAAGTTAGACAGTAAAGACTAACCAGGGCATAGAACGAAAAGTATCTTGATTTTTTTTTATATTGCAAGAATCATGGAATTCTCAGGGTTTGAGTTCTTAAGAATGAGAGTTATAGAGTTATGTCTTGAAAGGATTTGGCTCTTACTAAAACAAAGCCAGTTGATCAAACAGTCAATTTATCCTAATTTATTGTGACTATCCACCACCATCAAAGCAGAGGAGAAAGAGAGAGAGAAAAACACACACAAAGAAGTAAGACTAGTGGGAACATTGTCAATCGGATGAGAGCCATGGGAAGACAGTTCTTTAAACATGAATTCTATCCTGGAATGTTCTGTTATGGATTTGACTTCACAAGGAAGCAAAATTACTTAATTCATTACCAACCTGCCCTGATTTAGATCTATGCGTGTGAAAATCTCTGTTACTAATTTTAATTGCACTATTCCCTCTCCACAGGATACTATTAAATTGGTTTGGTGAAATAGTAGTGAATCACATCAAAGTGGTGGGCTACATTTTATAATATATCTAAATAACGATCCCATTTTCCCAGCATGTTGCCATGCATTTTAAGTATTAATATTATGACTCTGGTTTAGAAGAATGTAGCCTTTTTCTTTAAAATAAATTTTCTTGCTCTTTTAGCACTGTTAAAATTGGGCTGGATTTTAAGTGGCTAACGAGTAATAAAAGAGCAATATCTGCTACAGGGAACCACAAAAAAACATGCCGGCAGGCACATAAAATATGTCCATGTAAGTCACTTGCAGATACATCATTCTGATACAGTAATGGTTTTTCCAAACTAAGTGGGCTCCCTTTTGTAGCTGTACTTTATTATCTGGATTCTTATTTTCACTCTTACCCTGGATCTTTAGAGTGAAGCATTTTTTTTCCCCTCTTACATGCACATTTGTAAATTCAGAGAAGCGGAAAGGGTCAAGAGAAAAGAAGTTAAGTCATGATTCAGGTCTGAGAAAGTACGCAGGCTCTGCCACTGCTGGAGGGTCTGTGGCTCAATTTTGTTCACTGTTTCTGCTTCCTCAACTAATAAAATAAAAAAGCAGCAGCAGACTTTTCTCACATTGAAATATAGCCTCTTAAAGCATGGTTGCAGATTCCTATTCCTGCCATGTCTGTCTGCCTGTCTGTTGTTTTTCTTCTTCCTTCCTTCCTTCCTTCCTTCCTTCCTTCCTTCCTTCCTTCTTTCCTTCCTTTTTTTTTTTTTTTTTTTGTTTGACTTTTTGAAGAGTTTCTCTCTGTGTAGCCCCAGCTGTCCTGAAACTAGTTCTGTAGACCAGGCTGGCCTAAAACTCAGAAATCTGCCTGCCTTTGCCTCCCAAGTGCTGATTAAAGTATGCACTACCACCACCCAGTCTGGATGTTTCTTAATGGGGAGGCTTTATGACCAACTGGAAGGAGTTTAGGTGACGAAATAGGAAGCCTAAGTTCTAGACCCTGCCTGGCCACTAAATGCAGTCTTAGGTAGTTAAAAGTATTTACTCTATGTATAGGCTTTTTGTTTTGTTTTGTTTTGTTTCTCTTATGTATGAGTTGGTTGAATTTTGAGTTTTATAAAACTCTATCATAGAACAGTTTAGACACTAGTCTAATACTAACCTAAAAAGGAAGAGGCTAGCCATGAGGTAAAAGTAACAGTACCCTTGAAAAAGAATGGATCTGAACACAGAGTGGAAGAAACAGAGGGAAGGGGAGGGGAAAATTAAAATGTTAATTAGACTGTCCTGGAACTTACTCTGTAGACCAGGCTGGCCTTGAACTCAGAAATCCACCTGCCTCTGCCTCACAAGTGCTGGGATTAAAGGCATGCTCCACCCCCCAAAAAATGTTAATTAAGACTTGGCTAGATACAAGAGGCCAGGGAGTAGGCAAGATCAGGACTTCATACAGTTAGTGGATGGCACTATTAACAGGCATAGAAAGTGCAGTTGGCAAAAGAGTATGGTCATGAACATGTGTACCACAAGCTCATCTGAGAAACACAGTGCAAGAGGGTGGACAGGGAGGCCTATGGTTTAGCGGAGAATCTGGGAGAGTCAGCTCTGTGCAGAAACTGCTGTGTCATTGCAATTTGTTTTGATTGTTGTGTAGCCAGCCATTCAGCACTTAGCAAGTGTGCCAAGTATTTACTCCAGTGTTGGACACACAATAAGGCAAGTGTGTATCCTACTTCTCCTTCATGACTTTCACGACCTAGGAGGCCCATGTGTTTATCTAATGAGCTAATCAATGGCTAGCATTTTCCAAATTATTATACATGCCAGGGCTGTGCAAATTATTTGAACACATGCACAGGTAGCTGATCAGAATGGAATAAATAGTATAGCATCAAATACGTAAGACAGGAAAGTATAGGCTTCGAAAGAACTAAGCTTTTCAGCAAGTCACGGAATGATGAGTACAGAATTGTCGCTCAAACCTAAGCCCCATCCTTGATTTGGCCAATTTCTGCCCTGTATACAATGAGAACAGAACATAGCCAGAAAAGCAGCTGAGGACTAGCGAATAGAGAAAGAGCAGCAGATTCAGAATAATGCACCAGAAGCCAGTGAACGAGTCCCAAGAAGAAGGAAGAAGGTGGGGACAACTGAAAAGCTGAAAAACATCAGAAAGGCAAATCACCCTCAGTGCTGGCCCCATACAGCCATCTCTGTCAAAGCCATAAACACCAAAATGGAGATGGCTGGAGCCATGCACTGCAAGGCTGAGGCCAGATCATCACCTGGCAGCAGTGACAATAGATGCTGAATCATGGGACAGAAGAGAAACCAAAGTGGAAGTACTGGTCCAAAATAACAGGAGGTAGCCAGTTAGGGTGATAGCTCAGATAGCAAGAGCAAAATTTCTTTTTGCAGTAACACTACTTTTTTACTAGACTTTCATTTTTTTGTAGCCCAAAGGTAATTGCATTGGATAAAAACTTCAGATTGTACAATGTTAAAGCTGTCAGAATTTTGGTGATATTTCAAGAAAAAAAATCCACTTCTGCTCAGAACCTGCTACAAGATATTTAAGATTATGATTCTGGTTTAAAATTCAAAGTTCTAGTCAAAGCAAGGAGTTGAGAGGAAGGCCAAGAACTTCAATGCTCTGATGTATAGATTGTGATCAATAAGATGCTTTCTTGGTGGTGGAAGAAAGAAGCAGCTCTGAGTCTGTAGGAAAGACCTGTTGAATATGACCATGCTAGAAAGCACAGTGTGTCCTGGAGGGGCAGGCAGCTCGGAGGGGCAGGCAGCTCGGAGGGGCAGGCAGCTCGGCGGTTATGAGCATGTACTGGGCTCACAGGAAAGCCAGATTTAACCCCCAGCACCTATATACTGACCAGCTCACAACTGCCTATAACTCCAGCTCCAGGGTCTCCTCTGGCACCTTCACATGTGCAAAACACACACACACACACACACACACACATACACACACACATATACACATACACACACACACTACACATATATGCACATACATACACATAATTAATAAAGCAATAAATATTTTATAAATTAAAAGGTGTTTTGCATCACTCAAACCACGACTTCCCTCGGACACCAAATGAAGTAGGGTTCATTCAGCGGAACCTTTCAGAAGACATGATTCCTAACAGAAGGGAAAAGGTTTTAAGTACTAGGCAAAGGGGCTGGCCTGGGCCTGGAGCTTGATGAGAACCACAACATATTGCCTGGATCGTCATCAACTTATTCATTGACTTAGAAATCTATAGTCATTTAATTTAGACATGTTTTAGGAGAAAAGGAGGGAAAAACCAAAGTAACATCACAGTAATAAAAAGCAGCTTGATCTCTTTTTATATCATACTTCCCTTTGAAACAGTCACCAAGAATTATTCAAGGGCTGATTCTTCATTCCAGATTAACTGTAATAAAGAATGTGACATGTTTAATTTTATAAATACCTTGCCAAAAAACTGTTCCCTGCCCCCTCGAAGGAAAAAAAAAACTGGATATACTAGTTATAGTCCATGCCAGGAGAGTAGAAGGTGGCAGAGGAAGGTGCTAATTTAATTATGCTAATACTGTGGGACCAGATGGCAGAACAGGCAAACAGGGGAGGAATTTCTAAGATGAAAATTTTTTTTTAAATAAATATTTGTGTTCATGGCTCTACAATACAAGCACTGGTTCAGTACTATTCTGTTTGTTATCATCAAGAATGGTGTGAAGCTTCCAGAGTTGCATGTTCAAGCCTCCTTCTCCTCTTCCTGCCCCTCACTCCGCCTCTGGGAAGGCATCTGACCCAACTTGCTGACCTGAGATACCTACAGAGTATCTCCATAAAACCTCCATGGTGCAGGGTTTCAAATGATAATCCATGCTGGAGATGCATGGAGTCAGGAGTTAAAAAATGAATGTACTTACTATGTTAGTGATCTGGGCTGTTTATTTGTACCTGGTGAATGATTCAAACATGATTCTGTCTCTTCAACACCAGCTCACAGTTGCAAAGTAGGTGTCTACTTCATTCCTCTTTTCTCCTCAGAATGCCCTCTCTTCCACATACTTTTGTATTTAACTCTCGAATCCCTTAGTAGTATGCTTTTAAATAAATAAAACATCTACCTCCCTCAAGGAGAGGTAATCTTTTCCCTGTCTCTTCTCATAGAGTATCTTCACAAGTCTTTGGCTGTGTGGCACTGAAATGCCTCCTTCTCGCCTCTTCCAGTACATGGGTCAATCTCGTCCTCCTCTAGTTCTAGAAGTGTGTTTGCCAATTGTTCACAACTGTTAAGATTCTCTGAAGACTTCCCCTCAGTCATGAATAACCAAGTCTCCTGAAACCATCTAGAAGCATATATATGGAGGGAAATGTAGAGGGAGACAAGGACTAAATTCTGTGCGGTAAAAATGCTGGTTCCTTTCTTTGATTTGATGGAAATTTCTGGATGCATTATCTCCCACAGGATCAACCATCTCCTGTTGAGGCCCCAGTCTCCCCTCAAGGCCTGGCAAGTCTCATGTGACAAAACTACCCACTGTGACACTGATAAAAGCATCTAATTCAGGCTCAGCTTCCAGAACATCCGACCCAGACCCTCTGATAAAGCACCTGCAGTGTTCCAACTTGTAGAGTGCTCTTCGTTGTTAGTTGGATGAATAATACTTCAACCTATTCGACCTATTTTCCCCAGCGAGGGTGTTTTGCATTTTGACAGTTGTTAATGCCTTCAAGTGAAATCAAATAAATTTGAATAAAAGCTTTTTTGGCATTAAAGGTAATTCTTGAATACCTCAGAGGCCATCTGAAATCACACCTTTTGGGTTGGCACTCCTTTGACTGAAATCATTCTACACACCCTGATTGGTAGCACACTTCCTCAGAGCTTACTCAAATAACTAATCTGAACCAAGAACCTAAAGCCACTGGATGAAAACCCTCAAAGTCAAGCCAACTACTTGCATTTGTATATCTAAATGGTTAGTGAATGCTCAAAAGATAGGACCATCCAGAGGCTCCACAACCATTCTGTAGTGTATTCTGCTACTGATTATATCAGAGTCATCAAATTAGAAAGATTGGAAGGACTCATGAATGGACAGACAGACATCATCTCTATTGCTTCCTTTCCTTGTCTATAAAGTTAATAAACCTACAAGACTCCATCTTAAAATGGCTTTCTGTCTATTAAGCCCCAGTAGAGGTGAAAAGCATAGCACACAGTAGGCATTTACTAGATTTTCACACTGTTCTTTTTTCTTAGTATACTTTGTGAAACAGTTTTTTAGATGAAATCAATCATCACTATTTCTTAGGGGTTTTCATATCAGGTTCCTACTAAGTAATTCCAGACCTGGCTTGGCTACCAAGGGGATAATTATAAGAGTGGATGCCTTAGATCCTGAGCTTATCAGTCGATAGTCAAGACGACCGAATCTATCATGGCCTTGTATTTCAAGGGCATGAATGACACAAAGCAGAGATGAAGCCCTTTCCAAGACTTCTTTGTCTTTCTCTCTCTTCCCCTTTCTCCCTTTTTCCTTTCCTCCCTCTACCCCTTTCTCACTCTACCTCTTCTTCCCTATCCCCCTTCTCTCCTCATGACTATTTCTTTCTCCACTCCCTCTTGACTTCCCCCTCCCTATCTAAGAGAATCCAGGAGATCATAGATTCCAAGAAAACATTCCAATCATGAATATCAGCATACCCTTTTGGCCTTCATATGTGTGAATGAGTTTTTAATTTCCCAATGCCCATGACCTACAGTGCCAGGAAAGAAAACAAGAAGTCTCCTTAAGTTCACTTAAGGCTAGGGGTCACATAATAGATATTGCAAGATCTCTCCAAAGTGTCCCACGACTCATTGAACTCCTAGTGAAAAAATAAACTTAAACAAAAGTCATGACAGCAAAGGAGACATTATATTCATGTCTTGTCTCTGATAGGATCAAGGGACCAGGTGGGTTGTTAGTCAGCCAGTGACTTTTGCAATTACATCCCCCATATCTTATCCCTTAGACAAAGATTATAGGTCCCAGGACTACCTTTCTATAGCCCTCATGACCCCAAGTACTTGAATCTGCTGTCCTCGTATGATATTCTGAACATTAACAGGAAACAGAATTAGGAAGAATGTAATAATGAAGGTATATATATATATATATATATATTCTGCCTTCCTTGGGTACACATTAGTAAATAAAAAGCAATTTGATAAATGTAAAGTAAATTCAAAATCCTTCCCATCTCTAAAGGTAACAGGAAGAAGTAGGATTAGCTCTGATCGCATAGACGCAAATTGCCTCACTCATAAAACAAAAGTTTGCTCACTTCCCTCACTTTCTCTCAATGTGTGTTATTAGCACACATGTGTGCCTGACCTGCAACTAAGCGTTCTATGGGATTAAAACAAAGTATATATGCAGATGTTAACTTCAGGAAATCTGCATGTTACCTTAGGGTTGTTAGACTAGTCAATAATCTTTCTTAAAGAAATGTTTTTAATTGTTCCATCCTAAATTGTTCAGAAAATTCTTATGTAGTTAGACATCTCCAAGAAAATATATTATTAAATTCTATTTTTCCTCCATGAAGAATGCTGGATTATATGAAGGCATAGATGAAAAAAGAGAGCTTAATTTCATGGATGAGCTTTCATAAGCATTTAAAATAGCAATGAACTCTTTCAATTCAGGCAAACACAGCTCCTCCCTGTCCTTAATTCTCTTCTCTCCATTTTGATGAGATGGCAGAAGGGAGAGCTGGTGTCTACAGCCCTCCCAAAAGTCAAGACCCTTAAATGCTGCTGATGCTACCTCAGCAGCATTCAATTTCAGAAGTCTCTGTGTATTCATTTAATATCTTCTCATTTGTACATTTATATAGTAAAATTGACACCATAAAAGATATAGAAAGTACAGTGAGCTAGAAGCACTATCTTCTAGCATCCTTAATACCCCAGGAATAGCCTGACCTTGATATGCCCAGCTTCCCTCAGGTCTTAAAATCATACAATGTGAATTGTGGCATTTAATTTATTTTATTCTATATGCTCTAAAATGCAACCATTGATTTTTTTTAAAGCCTTTGGGCAATATACAATAGTAGATTTCATAAACCATGGGGTAAAAATGACAAAGCCATAATAACAAATGTCAAGCTGGCTATTACCCATCCCAAACAATTCTTTGCATTGCTATGTTAGATATTCCAAATGTGTCTCTTTTGAGACACATTTGGAAAAGAAAAGAAGGACAAATTTTTAAATGTATCAACTCTCTCAACAATCCTTTGCATTCAGAACTTTGATATTTATCTCTAAAGATGATCAATAAGAGGTGTTGACAATATGTGGGTTGTGAATGCAAATATGTATAGTAGCTGAAGTATGAAAAGTCTTTTTAATGCAAGAGTCCATTCACAGAGCTCTGGAGAACTATCTGTGGTTTCCTCTGGGAGTGATACAAAAGTGGATCTGGTGGCTTTGATCTAGTCCTCTTTCCTCTGTGAGTCTCAGATTATCTTACCTGTTAAATGGAGTGATTGTGACAGACATCTATATGATGAGCAAAGTAGTAGCTATAGAGGCAGTGATCACAGCTCTCACTTTCTCTGTCCAGGTGATTTGTTTGCAGCAGAACAAAGGCAAGCATATCTAAGAGCGAAATCAGGACACTGGCTTGGGTCTTGAGAACTGTCCTGGGTAATATCTGGTGTAGCAGGACTTAGATTCCACAGCTTGAGTATTTCCCTCACTATAAATCATCCATTTCAGACTCCTTTATAACAGGGAAATTTGGACCTTGGAAATAAGATGTCTCTCAGTTATTCAAAGCTGGTGATATGATGCTAAGGTCCACAAATTAATACGTAACCTGTCACTGCCATCTCTCACATACATAAAGAAGGGAAGCACTTCTTTTACCCCTTGATCGCTTCAGCAGATAGACCTCTTTAATATGATACTGAGTTTTAAAAAATGAATTTCAAGAAAAGCACATTCAATGACTTCCCAGGGGACATCACAGCTTTGTGACAGTTTTCTATCAGCAGCTTTTGAAACACAAAAGCTGCTTTAAAGTATAGGCTAAGTAAATATGCATGTGTTTATTTCTATGTTCTTAATTTACATATACCTATTATAAATGTGTTTTATATTACACATTTGTGATAGCTGTATACATACACACACATATATATATTTATATAATCTTCTAAAATGTTACCCTGTGTATAATTCAAATAAAGAAAACCATTTAGATTATCAGACAACATAATCTAAGGGCTCACTGCAAGGAAGCCAATATAAATTTTCTACTTTTTGTTTGTTTGTTTGTTTGTTTGTTTTTGTTCTTTTGTGTTTTTTTTGAGACAGGTTTCTCTGTGTTGTCCTGGCTGTCCTGGAACTCACTCTGTAGATCAGGCTGGCCTCAAACTCAGAAATCTGCCTGCCTCTGCCATCCAAGTGTTGGGATTAAAGGATTTCTGAGTTTGAGGCCAGCCTGGTCTACAGAGTAAATTCCAGGACAGCCAGGGCTACACAGAGAAACCCTGTCTCAAAAAAACAAAACAAAACAAAACAAACAAACAAATAAACAAAAGATATTTTAACTAAATTCAAATGAAGAGAGTACAGAAGCCAGTGTTTACAAACATGGGCTGCAGAGACATGGTGCTTGGGTTTGCACAGTGACTCCACAGTCACTTTAGATGAGTTTACTGATCACACTCTCTACCAGGCTCATGTGGTTGAGCCCTATTTTATTTGTTTGTTTGTTTGTTTTGAAGCCTGGGTGCTGGGTATTTGAACTCAGGTCCTTGTACTTACACAACAACCACTCTAACTGAGACATCTTTAGCCCCTGGGGCCTCTTTTGTAAGGATATCAATCACCTCTCAAAGGCCTCACATTAAAATACCTTCAGAATTCATTAAGTGGAGCAGGACAGATGGTCACTGCTGGAAACAGAGAAAAGCAGCCCTTCCCTCCCTGGATTGTGTTGAGAAAAAGTCCATGTCCAGAGTTCGAAGCAGAGCCCAGCTCATTCACTGTTAGCTTTTACTGGATTTGCTGTTATAACATGAAAAGAATATGTTCATGCCCTTGCTTGTGCCAAATATCACAGAAAAGGTTAAATCCATCACCATATAATAGAGATTATGGCATCTACAGTATATATTGTAAGAGGAAAATAGGCATCCCTAAGAAACTTCTACACGATGTTTCATCAAATTTGTCAATGGCAAAGTCTTCTCAGGTCTCAAGCCTTAAGCTTAAAGTCTTTAAGCTTAAAGCTTAAAGCCTCCTTCATGGGTTATTGGGTTTCCTGTTGTTGTTGGTTATTGGTTTGTTTGTAATGAGTCTAATAGTTCTTTGCCATAATACCAGACAAGAGTTCAGTAACAGAGCCTCAAGGTTAGGGTTCAGAAATGACAGTGAGTTAGGATAATCTTAGCATCAAAAGGTAACTAGTTTTTGCTGTCCCTTCTCCAGTAGATTCTGTCCACTGCTGAGGTCTCAGAAAATGTATCAAAGTGAAGAATCCAGAAAAGTTAGCAACAGTGGAGGTTCTTTCTGCGAAGCCACTTAAGACCCAAAGACTATTCCAAAAAAGTGAGGGTGGTAGTAATAGCTGAGGGAAGTAGTAATAGAACTTCTAACACATTTCCTCCATGCCTGCCATCCTGCTAGACCCAGCTATAACAACTCAGGGAATTCAGCCAGGTACCGAGAAAAATTATTGGACACAAATCTGGGAACAAGAATGAAAAGCAACTAAACAACCATAATTGGATCTTGGAGGGAGGGATTGGGAGGAGTTGAAGGAAGGAAAATGTGGTTGGGAGGTAATATGGAAGAAGAAGGAGGAAGAGGAGGAGGAGGAGCAGAAGAAGGAGGAGGGAGAGGAGGAAAAGCAGAGGTTGAGCCCACAGTAGAGAGCACAGTTGGAGGTCTTAAAGGGTCCTGAATCAAGGAGAGACCCAAGATAGAAGGCTAGAAAGTAGCAATAACATAGAGGACTTTCACTGGGCTAATGCTAGAAAGAAAAGCAAGGAAAAGAACAGTTGCTGAGCATCCATGCTCTGCTACAAGAGGTGTCTTGTCTGCTGGAAGAGAGGAGGAAAAGTCAGCAGCTCAGCAGAGGGAATTCCATGTGTTTCCCATGTATCCCTGTTTCTCTGCAAGGCTCTCACTCTGCTAATGATATCTAAGTAGTCTAGTGATTTCTAGGCAAGTGTTAGGCATACCAACTCTTACAGAACCACACCACACAGCACCAAAGGGAACATTCCATTTTACTTTCCTTAAAAGTATCTTTAATTTGTGTTTGATAATTTTCATGCTTATTACCTTTTAATATAAGTGTGTAATAAACTGCTCTCAACAGCTTTACTAAGAAAATAGTGATCTTCATTTTATATTTAAAGTCTTTCTTTTATTAATTAATCTATCTTTTTAGTGAGTGGATTAAATCCACATTGAGACTATATTTAAAAAAGTGGCACGAATGGCTTCAAAAGTCAAGGCAGGTAATAGCTTACTATTATCATATATGACTAATGTTATCATAACTTCTTATTGTGATCATGCATGTTTAAGATCATAGCTTTAATGTTTTACTGTGATGTGAGAGAAGTCACTTAAATTGTGTGTCTACCTAATTTCAATGACTCAAGGTAAAACTTTGACCAACCAACCAAAATCCATCCTGCTCTCGTTGAGCCCTCATGCTGTACGCTGAATCTGAAGGAACTATATAACACAGGGCAAAACCCAGAATTCTGCTCACCACACTAGACTTAGCTATGAGACAATCGACACAGCACTAGAAACAAGGCTCTCGCTGGGATGCGAATCCCTCAGAATTACATCCAGAATGACGGAAGCAGAGGCTGGAATATGACACCGAGTGCTGCTCGTGTGCTGCATTCTAAAGCGGAGTCTACCTCCCGACAGCTTGTTAAAAATTGTCCTTTCTACCTTTATCTTTGGAATACATCAGGCTTAAAACAAAGCTGAGGAGTGAGTCATTTTTAAAGCCAACACTTTTTCCTTCTGTCAGGCTCCTAGCAGGTAGTTTATTTTAAACTCTAGATGAGCTGTGCTTTCTGCTTCATTACCTTGCACCAAATACTGCACATATCCCCAACTTCAACTGTGCTCTCAAGGCAAGCACCAACTCCTCCTGATTGTTGCTAAGCCCAAGAGCCAAGAATTCCTATAATAAGATAGATACCACCTCTATTTCTTCACATTGCTTTAGGATAAAATGATGTCTGAATTTCAAACCCCATTACGTTGGAATAGAAAGAAAACTACTGAAGTTCTTATATGGAAAGAGTATACTGGAAGAAAATTACTTTGACACATAAAACTGCTATGTCAAACTTTGTATTATGATGATCTGAAATGTTAACTTGCCAGCTACTTAACAAGTTTTGATTCTGAATATCTAGGAGAATATCTAGAAGAACCATGTTTTGATTTAAAATGAACATGAAGAAAATGTAATATCAGGACTATAAGTAGTATGCCTATAAAACAAACATTTTTATTGGCAAAATAGATTCTTGAAATCATTATTAGTACTAGCATACACAGATACAGTGAGAGTGTGTGTGTGTGGGGGGGGGATTGGGCGAAGAACAGAGTGGGGCAAGAGGCCTTACCATGAACAACTAAATTTACCTATGCCTAGTAGAGTCTAACACAAGCTTTACTTCAACTCCAAGTATCCTTGCAGCAATAAGAATGGCCTATTGGGATATCAGAAAGCCATGGCAAGAGAGGAGAGAGATACATTTCCAAAAAGAAAAACTTAAGAAACTAGGGATGTTTAAAAGTTACATAATGCCCAATTTTCTTAACAGAATGAGTATCCATTTTGTAAGGACAAGAATGAGCAAGAACTTTACAAATATTTCAGGAAGCTTAATGGGCACCTAAGCATAGGCTCATCATTACCAGTAATCATGAGCCAACTTCATGTAATAAAAAAATAGACACTGTAGTTTTAAATATAAAGTGACCAGGAAGGGAAATAGGTTTGATTTTGAATGAAAAATAATTTCTTAGACAGACTGAAGGAAGGCATGGTGTGGGGGAGGCTAAGGAATGTATGAGTACCATTAGGTACCAGATAGAAAGCAAGGGAGGCCAAGTTAAGACTGTTGTCCTAAGGGACAAGACAGATGAACCATCAGTGCAAAGTATGATTGTTACACAGAAGGCTGTGCTTCTCTAGGCAGAAGCCAAAGAGAGAATTATCTCCGGAAGAGAGTTAAGTTTAATTTGATCCTGAAGCCCACTACGCAAGTTTCTGTTAGCATCTTGAGAACTTCAATGTAGGACTCAGACATTCAATGTTATCTCTGAATCCAGGTTGATCTAAAAAACTCAAGTGAGATATTCATGTGAAGAGATTCTTTTTCAAACATTAAATTATCTAAGTGGATGCCCCTAAATAGCAACGATGTGTTCAAAGATCCAAGTTCAAATTCTCAAAGTAGTAACAGAATAAGCTGAGAGTTTTATCACAAGAGAAGAAAGTAAGGCAACTTTCCGGGGAAGGCAGAGGCTAGAGAAAAAGCTGTGAAAGACAGTAGCATCCTTTCGGAAGAAATATGTACATTGGAAATGAAGAGGTTGCTGGAGCCAGCATAAGTGCTGCCTGCAGTGGGCTCCTGCTTAGCAGAAGCATGGCTGGCCTGTTCAGTTAGTCACCCTTACTCAGCTCAGACCCCCCACGCATTCTCTTTCCACCTCCTTTGCTTCCATATTCCCCTGAATAAGATTGTTAGAGCCATTATATGGGCTCATGGCTGTTTAAGACACTGCTATTTCCTATTCTTTATTTTTATAGTTTAATATTGAACATAAAGTAGTGGTCAGACAGGTCACTTACCACAAACAGTACAGATCTGTGGAAACTACATGTAAGCTTTTGTGCACTATTTCCTTCCTATTGATTTTCTTATTTGCAAAAATAATGATTTCAAAAAAAAAGTTGTTTGAGCATATGAATTATACTTACAATACTTCTTCATCAAAAAGTTTCTTGAGTATTGCCTATTATCCATGTCCCTTAACATGGGTCAAGGGTCACCGAACATGACTATGTTTTAGCTAGGGTTATCATTGCTGTGGTAAAACACCATGACCAAAGAAAACTTGTCAAGGAAAAGAGTTTATTTTGCTTACAATTCTATATAACAGTTCATCCTCAAAAGCAGTGAGGGCAGGAACTTGGAAGAAGAAGCCAATACAGAAGCCATGGAGGGGTACTTCTTACTGGCTTGCTCCCCATATCTTATTTGGTCTGCCTTCTTTTATTACTCAGGACCTCCAGCCCAGTCAATGGGGTGGGCCCTTCCCCATCAATCACAAATTACGAAAATGCTCTACAGGCTTGCCTACATCCTGATCTTACTGAGGCATTTTCTCAATCGAGGCTCCCTTCTCTCTGATAACTCTAGCTTGTGTCAACTTGACATAAAACTAGCTAGTATAGACTGTAATTAATGACTGACTGTTCCATCTCTTTAAGGAATAATTGTCAGGAGCTGTGCAGACTCCTGAAATCCCAGTCTTCCAGAGGCAGAGTAATGTGAGTTTGAGGTCAGCCTGGGCTCCATAGCACATTGCAGGCCAGCCTGGGCTACAGAGTGATACCCTTTCTCAAAGACTAAAGAATAGGGGAGTGGGGAGGAGATTAGAAGGAGAGGGAAGAGGCAAGAGAAAGGAAGGAAGGAGGAAAGGGGAGGAGAGAGCTGGAGAAGAATAGGAAAAAGACAGAGAAAAGATGGGGTTTACGCTCATTACTTTACTTAAAACTCAGATTGGAAAGAATTGAAATTTTGTTCCATGTTTTTGGTGGGGAGTTTGTTTTGGAACCATTTTATGAATAAAAACCTAGAGCTGGGCATTGTGGCACACTCCTGTGATCCCAGCACAGGAAGCTGAGGACAGGAGCTGCCACAATTTCAAGGCCAGGTGGGCCACATCAAAACATGGCTGAGGGGCAGATAGGGCAGATCAGTGGTGGAGGAGGATAAATAAGAACAGGTGTGGCAGACATGTAAATAATGCCAGGAGGAAAAAGCAATTTTAAATGACAAATCTTAGGAATACATGATCAGGGACATTTTTTTTATTGTATATTTCTATAGAGAAAAAAATATAAACTAAAAATAAGTATGTTCATATCAAAACTGATGACTAGAAGAAACTGGCCTACCATGAGTCTGAAGTGCATGGCTGAGACAAAGAAAGCCAGCATTGCAAACAGATAGGAATGTCTGATGAGCTATGAAAGTAGTCTGCACATGCACAGGCCAGAGTTAGATATGTTTAGGGCAATGTGGGCATTGTCTTCCACTCAAGTAAGACTCAGGAGGGAGAATTATGATAGCTAGAAAGGAAAGGTATGAGGATGAGCTGTGAGGGACACAGAGATGAGGGCAGCCTGCCCTTTTCCCATTAGATTAGGTCCAATACTCTGGACTCAAAACATCAGAGAATGACATGCAGAGTTTCACATCAATGCATACAGCAATTCTACTCAACCATAAATGACATTTCCATGTCCAGCCTTCTCTAGTCCCACCCGCATTGGATTTACCCACTTGGAAAAAACAGAGAAGCCCAGATGAAGGCTAATTCTTCCATAGGGCACCAGGTCACACTTCCTTACAAGGGCTTAGTATCCCAGTAAGTGCCTTAACATTGTTTTCCAACAAATTTAATAACAGTAGACATGGAGTTGCGCTCAGTTTTCCTTGCTTTGTGATTTCCTAGAAGTCACAGCTGAAGTATGTCAAAATTCTGCAAAATTTAGGAAATAACATAAAAGTGGTTAAAGTACTCAAGATGTTGTCTTTATTGCAAAAATGAAAATCAAGCCAACTACAATCCAAAAATGACCCCTTTATGCTGACTATCATAAGTCAGCCCTGAGAAAGGATTGTGACACTTTGCGATCGAACGGAAAAGAATGTTAAAAGCTGAGAGGCTTTTATTTTTGTGAGAAAACAAATGACAACAACTTGCCCAACTGTTTTTAAACTAATCCTCCCTGAGTGACCAGTTAATGGGAACTGTGAAAACAGAGCCACATTTAGTGGTAATGAGCAGAATCCCACTTGGGCAGCTCACATGTTCTTCACCCTATTTAATACTTTAAAAAAGATCTATTTCCATGATACACCTTATTCTTCATGTGAAGAAAAAGAAAACACATCGGCATATGTAAGAATAGCTTTTATTGAACTTGGGAATGAGACCAACTGGTTTGACTGATCAAATCCCAACATTTCCCTAGCAGGCCAGATTTTAGGCTTCCTTGGTAGCTTGGGAAGCTAAGAATCACTTGGTGGTATAATATGCATGGATAAGAGCAGCAGAATTGCCAAAGAGACAATGTGTGGCAACACAGATCTAAGCCTTGAGGACACAGGTGCTAATGTGGGAAACACAGTAAAGTCACAGCTCGGTGACATGAGCAGGGCCCCACGGAGCAGCTGAGGGTTGGAGGAGGCAGATGAAGAGAAAATCCACTGCTCTGAGAGCAGCAAGCCAGAAATATGTGGAGGAAGAGGGCCACTGTCCTTCAGGGACAGAGGAACAGCCAGAATTAAAGACAGGAGCAGAAAGATCATTTGTGGGAACCACCCAGGTGACCAGTCCTTATGAAATAAGTTCAACATTTGAAACTCAACTGAAGAGGGGCCACCTAAGAACCTGTTGCTCTGCCACCAATCCTTTCAGTCAGCTTATCTTTTGGGGAATACTCCCCCTGAGCCCCTCATCTGTAAAGTAGGGAAAATAGCTAAGTAACCCACAGGAGCCACCCAGCAGATTTCTGATTTTGATTGGCATTAGATTTATTCAAAGTATGATCTAGAGAATATCTGACTTTAACACAATATTGTGATGAAAATTACACTAGAAAACAAGGAGGAAGAAAATCCCATGCACCCACCACAGGGCAGAAAAGCCCAGTTAATGAAGATATGCTGTGCCCAAGAAACAGGCACACTGGATGGCAGGGGCTTTCATTCCAGAATGAACTAGGTGAAGTAAAAATATGTTAATTGTTTTAATCTCTCAATGATATATATGTACCTCAAAATTCAATGTTATACATGATAAAAACATCCAGTGCTATATGTCAACTTTAAATAAATAAAAATGAATTAAAAGAAAAATGTATCCTTGGGAGAGATGTTTTCCACATGGATTTCTGTCAATCTGTCCTCAGCAACTCCTAATTTACATTTTAAAACTTTCACTGGGCCTGGTGGCACAGTAGTTTTATAATCCTAACTTGTGGGGAGGCTGAGGTAGAAACATGGAAAGCTGAAGCACTGCCAAGGCTTCAGAGTGCATTTCAAAGTTAGCCAGGGCAACTAAATCAAACTCTGTTTCAAATGAAAGCATCCATGAAAAGCGGCTGGATGTTCAGCTTGGAGCACTGTCCCTGCATGGTCTGTGAAAGCAATGGGTTCAATGCCCAAGGCAGAATGGAAGGATGGGGAGATGGAAGGGAAACTAGCCAAAGTTAATATGTAGTGAACTAATATATAATGCTCATTATATATGATAACTACATATGACACTGGATAATAAACTATTTGTACCTAGCACGTACAATTGGGTTGAGGGGGAGGAATTGGAGCATATTTGGCTCTGAATGGTTGTCGTTTTATTTTTCCTAAAAATTACAGCAGCCAATATTAAGTAAAGGCCAAATAAACCTGATATAAGGACTCTCTGTAGAATCTGTCCTAATTTATCACAAAAGAAAGACTAAACTAAAATTGACAATATTGGGGGCAGATGTCAATTTCTGGTTAGCAAAATTACTAGTAATTTGCTATTTCTTAGATTTAAATTGGGTCTGTTACTATTTAAAATTTATGAAAACAAAAATCAATTGAAAATAATTACAATCCAATCCAAATGAGTGGAATTATTTATTTATACATTCACCTCAGAAGACATAGAAACTTTTTTTTTCTATAATTAGACATATTTTTTGTTACACCAATATCTATGGTCAGAATGTCTTTGGTATTGTTAAGTTTCAGCCTATTAAAAAGTCTATGGCACCTTTCTAGATGATATTTGAAACTAGCTTTTGGACTTGTAACTCTAACTATGAGAGTCAGGCTTTACCCAAATCTAAACACGAATTTAAATGTAAAACTTACCTAGAATATAGAAAATGGATCTTGTTACTAATGCTGTGCTTTTGTTTAATAGATATAAACAATGAGTATTTATGAATAATTTTAAATTTAAAAATCGGTTCCTCTACATAATGTAGATCTATCTAAACAAACATTTTTGGATACATTTTTTTAGCCTCCCAAACAACAATTCTCTTTCAGGACAAGATTCTCTCTCTCTCTCTCTCTCTCTCTCTCTCTCTCTCTCTCTCTCTCTCTCTCTCTCTCTCTCTCTCTCTCCCTTCCTCCTCCTTCCCTCCTTCCCTCCCTTCCTTCTTTTTAGTTCTTTCTTCTTTTCCCTCCTTGTTCCTCCTCTTTCCTTCTTCCTCTTCTATATTTTAAAAAAAGATCTGTTTTATTTTTGTTTCTGTGTAAGTCACTGCAGGTGCTTATGGAGGCCAGAAGAGGGTGTCCGATCCCCTGGATCTGGAGCTACCCCTGTAGCGAGCGGTCCAACAAGGGTGCTGTGAACCAAACTCAAGTCCTCTGCGAGATTAGTTTGTGTTATTGTCCACGTGCCATCTTTAAAATTATCCATTTCACGTGACTTTGTGAATCTTAAGTGTAAAACCCTCTCCTTGGGTGCTAATCACTGCTGAACTGGGCTTCCCAGACAAGGCAGCATCTTCAGGAATCTGCACTAGAAGCGGAAACAAGGTACCTCAGGGTTAAGTGACTGCCTCTCTTATGGGATGAAATAGTTAGCCAAGTATGCATACACACACATACCACCTCCACCACCACCACCACTGCCACCACCACCACCACCACCGCTGCCACTGCCACCACCACCAATAATAATAATACTGAATAATACTGTACTGAAAAGAAATAAACTAAAAATCTATTAAAAACTGAGTCTTAGGTGGCTGGAGGGAGTACACTTACATGGCTATCTGAGGTCTTTCTAGATCAAATACTTCATAATAGATCCGTGAATTGGAAACATGTAGGTCCTATTGTGATTACTGTGATTAATCTGAAAATGTGCCTCTTGAGCATTAACTAACAGGAAGATTTGCCAATGACAAGGGAGCAATGGTCTCGCGGAAGCTGCCCACTCCTCAAGTGTCACTCTGAGCTGAAGCAACACCAACAAGCACTCTCGGCAGGAAAATATGAGCAGCAGGTCTTTTTGGCATTCTGCTCACATATCACTCGAATTACTTTCAGAGTGAAGGCAAGCATTAAGCAATTTCAAAACAGAGTCATTTTCAAAGTTCCATGCTAACCATGGCTTGCTACGGTTGGAAAGGAACATATCTATTACTGAACAAGGTCAGAAGCAAAATTCCTAGTAACGCAGGCTTTGGCCTGTACCCAGTTCCAAATTTTTCTGGCCAATGCAGGTTTAATACATTTCCAGAAATAATTTTAAAAATAAAAAGACCAGGTCAGTCTACAGCTAGTTTCCTGTACAAATTCCTCTGAAGTTGCCAGAAAGCTTAAATCATCTCCCGTGAGTCCATGAGTACATTTTCATAGCTATTCACACAGATCTATCCCCAAGATTACGAATTTTCCCTATATGTTTCACATTTAGGAATTGTAGAGGAATTTGAAGGCATATTATATTTAACGCACCTTCTAGAATTTGGTCAATGAAAAATGCCACTGATGAGGAAGCCTGTTTGTTTGGTAACTGACCACCCCTTTTGTTTCTTTGGTGACTTCAATTATTAAATTATGTAACTTTATAGTTTTTACAAATAGTTATCCCATAGAGCGAATCTCCTACTGCATTAATCCATTCTTACTTATGTAATTAACTGAATGAGTGGCAGCTCTTAACTATGCACTGCAGTTAGCTCCAATGAGGAGAGACAAAAAGTTTGAGGAAGATGACAAAAAGCAATGTATGCATGGACACACCATAAAAAGGAACCCAGGATGTGGGAATGCGGATGGAAATTCAAAAGACCTCCCTGGAACGGAAGCCTGCCAAGCTATGCCATTCACGTCACTAGGCTGAGAAAGAGGCAGAACCGTGAGAGTGTTGTCACTGTACCTGAAGGCAATGTTAAGGCCACAAAATAAAGAATGTGTCGAGGACAGAGATATGAAGAGATATGGCTGGATAGGCAAGTCTATTTTAGATATAAAGTCCTATGGATTCCCATGCATTTAGGAAGTGAAGGAGTAAGACCAGAACTGGATGATTCCATCTAAGAACATGGCAAACATGTTTTCTTTGTAGAAAGAAACCCATAGAAGTAGCTTCATAGAACATTGGAGTGCAAAGAAGGAGGAGAAAGGACAGGGCACACAGTAGGACGCCTGTTGGCCAGAGAGCCCTCCAAGTGAGGATATAGTGACAGAAAGGCAGAGAGCAAGGGGACAGAAAAAGGCAGAAATCATCCGTGGGAATGGGAGGTAGAACTCAGAGTTGGCTTTGCAGTACATGCTGCCATTCCTGGTTCCTGTGATTTATTTCACCCAGCCAGCAGACACAGGGAAAGAAATAGGCTTCAGAAGATAAGTGGTATCAAACATTTCACATTTAAAGAGCCCCTGGCAAATCAAAGCAAAATGCACCACAGACGGCTAAGCACATGGACAGGCAACTCAGAAGAGGAATCTTGGTTGGAGAACAGAACCGCCACATGGTATTAGGTAGGTAAAATCACAGAAGTGATTAAGCTCAGTCAATCTAAGCATGCAGAAACACCACCTAGGGAATGCTCACACCTAAGGGTGTGTGGAGTCTATAAAGCCCACGAAGGAGCATAATGAAAGACTCAAGTTGGGGGGAAGTGCAGTCTACAGAGAAATGTATGAGGAAGGAGGAAGACAGAGAGATGAAGAAGGATGGGCAACAAACCCAGGACCAACAAATGACCACTGAAGGCTGATAGCAGTGGGCCATCAGCTGGGCTGAGTTCCTTCTCACAGTGGGAACGCTCTCTAGTCTCTGAAGTCCCTTTGTATAAAACACAAAGGTCATGGTTAGGAATCTGCTGGAGTAGTATTTTAATTAGGACTCCTCTGGTTTCCAGCTTGGCTTAGGTAAAAAGTCATTCAGTCACTCCTCGTTTCCATTTCCTCATCTCGAGATAAGGGGTGCGATACATTGGAACCTTCTCAAAACACACATGTAGACATGCATAGTTATAGGTCATTACATCTTCAGAAATGTCTACTCCTCATTCGAGTCTTAATTCTTTTACATGACTAGTGTATCATCCTCTACTGAGCCCAAAGCTGCAGTTGAAAACTGTGGACTCTCAGGAAATAAAATTAGGATTTTAGAAATGCCATCTGATAGGCTACATCTGACTTTTTAAAAAAGAATTTCATATATATCTTAGGAAATAAGCAAGCTACTCATAGACACCACATAAATTACAGTAGCTTAAACACAATAGATACTAACCTAGTGAGTTTACTATTTAACACAAAAATATAGCAATGTATGGATAGCCCTCAACCAGTATTTGCCAGCACAGAATAAAGCAGGAAAAACTAGTCATCCAAACTATAATGTACTTCAGTCCCTAGATCTGAAAGGAATTGAGTGTGTAACCTCAACTAAAATCAAAAGGAGAACACATAAATGCTTTTGAATTTAAGTTACAAATACCAGCAACATTCTATATTGGAATTGGATACCTTCAAAACTGAGTTGTTTACGTGATCAATAAAAACACTATGAACATATTAAATTGAAACAAGGACATATTGTTTTATGATTTAATAAATTTCCCTTTAAAAATATTTTCATATTTGTTCTAAGCTGATACTTTTCCTGCATAAAACACCTCATTTAAAACTATGCTACACTCAATTCCAGCAGAAGAATGACATAAAGGGTCTGTAACTAGGAAGAGTAAAGGCAGGGTTCAAGGACACACAGGAACCACATCTCAAAGGTGGCTATTTGGGGACTGGGGATAGAAGCCTTGCTAATCACCTGGATACTTCTAGACAAATTCATACACTGCAGTGGCCTGGTAATCACTACATTGTATACAAACATCAAGAGAAAACTCACTGTATTCATATACTGTCCTTTATGCCATATCTGACTTCCATGTATGGAGGCACATCCACCACATGGTCAGCAGCACGTCACTCTGCAAATGTGTAACATTAATTTTGCTTTAACCAACACGACCCTCAACCCATTCATAGCCATATCAAAAGGACACTGAGAAAAATGAAGTTCTGTATAAGAAAAGGAAAGGGGAATGGCTGGGAAAAGAATCACACTGAGCAGTATTGATAAGCAAGATTGATGGTTTCAGATTTTTCTTTGTGTTTACTGACAAAAGGCAGTGTGCAATAGCAGGCTTGGTTTGTTCCAGTGAAAAATGAGCAGTGTTAGATTGTCTACCTACCAGAAATGTTTGCTTTCTAGAATGTCACCCATCCTTCCCTAGTCTAATGTTGTCTATGTTAAATAGACTCTACTCTACCCTCATTAATACAATTAACAGTTGTATCCATCCATATTGAAGCATGTGTTTCAAGTAAAACAAGATCTCTAGAAATAGTGTAGGTATATGTGGGAGATATTAATCTGCAGCATTTATGTAGCCAAGTATGAATATGAATTTTTGGAGAGGCAAAATCATCCACATTTAATTAGTTGCTCATATTATACAGCTATATCCTTCAAATAAACAGTAAAGGCTGAAAAATGATCAGGCCCAAAATAAACAGACATACTTTTTTTTTTTTTTTTTTTTTTTAAGGAAGACATTCATTCATAACTACCATCAAGCATGAACAATTACCAATTCTGAATGTGAAGATCATTCAAATAAATGCAACTGATAGATCATCCACATAGGGTACAAGTCAGAGTAAACAGACAGTCCACTTTAGAAAGTGTCTAGTGAATTGATTTAACAAGTTTAATGCGAGCATCAGCGTGGGGCTATTACTGATCGTAAGCTTTACTGACGTTATTTGTTCACTTGGAAAAATACCGCTCTTTGGAATGAGCACATTAAGGCTAAAATTGCAGAGAAAACCCTATTACAACTTTATTGCTGGCAAATTGGAACCAAACCTTGTCTGTATATCAATTACTTAGAGTTACCACAGAGATAAATCCTTTTTTTTCTTTTCTCTCTCTCTCTCTCTCTCTCTCTCTCTCTCTCTCTCTCTCTCTCTCTCTTTGTGTGTGTATAGGCTCAGTGTTGAAGACAGTGATGAGAAAGTCCTTATTACACCCTACCAGTATCACCAGGTTTTCTTAGCAATTTCAAGAAATTGTCAATTAAGTTCTTTTTATTAGGTTCCAAAAGCTGTTAAGTCAAACACAAATCTATCATAAGGCTTGTAACAGCATGTTATTTAGGCGAATTTCAATGCTTCAGTCTTTCATTATCTACCTACCCCACTGCAACTGTGAAACTCTAGCCAACTAGAGGAGTTTCTTGTTGATTATTCTAGGTTCACAGATCTTGGAAGTAAGTGGCCACTCATTTGTAGCAAAAGCTTTGACCAAACTCCCATTCTTATGAAGATGAAGGGTAGGAAAATAATATATAACTATATATTATATATAAGGTGATAAATTTGTTATGTAAAATAACATGTTTATTATACATAAAATAATAAGTATATTGTGCAATTAAAACTCACATAGTCAAACCAAGATGATGGATTTGTACCAAAACAAATTGTTGTATTTATTTGACTAAGAATGAGTTTGATGCAGTTCCCCAGGGTAGCAGAGTCCCCAAAAGCATAAACTCAGGGCTTTTCCACAGTGGTACAAATGTGTCTATTATTTTCAGATTTCACTCATGACCCAGGAATCATTATGAGCCAGTGTTGAATCATCCAGATGGCAACTGACATCTAAAGTGCCCCAGTGAGCAGTGGAGACCATAGCAGCATACCAGCAGTTGTCCTTGCTCCCTGACCTAAGAAAAGGTAAATGCTCGGAAAAGACAATCCTGTGGGGCCCCTGGAAGAAGGAAGGAGGTAGTACCCTTGGAAGAACAAAACAATCGAGGTGCATGGAGGTCAGCTCCAGAGGCAGCTGCTCCTTTGACCTTCTAGACAGACAAATGGGGCTTAATAGGAAAGGGACGGAGAACAGCACATAATTCTAATGAATAAATATGGCCCAGTGCTATTCAGGAGTCTGCACGGGAGGTGTCTGTGACATCCACATTTCAGAGGAGACTGCTTTAAAAAAAAATTAAAATGGATTAAGAGTGATGAGTACTGGCTGAATGAAGAACGCTGTGGTCCACAACTTTTAGTCTTTAAAGAAATTTTCACTGCTGGCTTTGCTTCAGAGAAAAAGCAAAATCAATAAATAAGTAAATAAATAAATATTTTAAAAATTAAGAAGAATTAGTATTTACTTACTCTTAAATCCTCTGACTCTCTCAATAAACATAAGTACTCTTCCAATCTCTGGGAATTGTAATGCTCTCTGGATAAAGATTTAAATTCTCATTTCACTTATATCCTGAAATGGGTCCAGGGGCAATGTGAACCTGACTGTTTGGTTCCAGGTAGGATGCTGAAACCAAGTGATGCTAACCCCAACTCTCCATTCTAAGCGCACCCACAGCCAGACTAGGAGGCAAAGAAACACATAAACGAAGTTGGTTTTTGTTCGTTTGTTTTACCATGCCAGAAAGGGAGCCCAGTTGCAAAATCCTGAGAGGCAGCTACTGTGCTCTCAGGCTGCTACAGCTGTGGTTTCATAAGAATTGTTTTTCTTTTTCTTTTTTTTTAAATCTGACTTTGTATTTATGTTTCCATGACATTCTGCTATAACCTGACTACTTGGTCACAGGCTAACGACATTTGAAGAGGAAGAAGGTCAAAGCTATCATTATGGTGGTGACAACCAATCACAGTGGGAAAAAATAAGCCTTATTTATTACTCTTAATACAAGAAACCTTTACTGTGGAATATAATTGCACTGTCACTACACACCAGAGATTTTTAATCCCCAATCATTTCAACATATTTTACAGTTCATTACCTCTTCAGCTAGATAGAGCAGGAAGGACTCTCCTGAGCCTACACAAAAAAGCATTAAAAAAAAAAATCTACTATTTTTGCAGTCATATTTCCAACACGCACATACACAAACACACATACACACTAGCAAACAGGAATTGCAGGAGTGGCTAAATGCTTATATTTTACATGAATACTACAACAAAAGCATACATGTCATAATCAACATTAAATCCTCCCACTAAGGACGGGAATGCCTAACATTACAAATCATCTACAGAAATGGAAGGTAACAAATAGGTTAGGATTTTAAATTGACTTTATGACAAGCAGCATGGCAGTCCAGCCTAAGCAAGGCTCACTGCACACTGCCATCCTACCAGCAAGCACAGTTCTGTAGGCCGGACAGTTCTGCCTTTCACAGATTACCTGCGATGGTTCTCACAAGTCCCAATAAGTGTCATCGTGAAGAGGAAAGCATTTGTGTCGCTGTGAATTCTGTTCAGTAAAAACCTATCACTCACAGTCATTTTTCACACACTGCAGCTCATGTATCTTGCCCTACATGGATTGAATTTACACTTCATCACAATTTTGCTATGACAGAAGTTGTCTAGTTAGCTAAACCATATCATGAAAATGGAACTCACTTTCTCAACCATTCTGGATTCTGCCAGTGATGCTTTTCTGGACTTAAGGGGGTTCATTGTTAGGAGTCTATAATGAACTTGAGAACAGAAATAAGGGGGGGCAAACATATTCCTTCCAATTCTTACCTACTGCCCTATCTCTTCCTAACTGAAGAAGCCTTCCCAAGCCGAAGGAGATGGTATCTCTTATGAAGGAGGTTTTAGTAAAAAGAAACTATAGAGGGTAGATGATACCTGTGGAATGACACCTCGAGTTGTCCTCTGACCTCCACATGCATGTACCTACACATGCATGCACATCACATGCGTATGCACCCCACCACTGCTACACAACTGTGCACACACACACAAAATCCTTACATGGTGTTCTACATGAATCCATCTTAAAAAAAAAAAAAAAAACAACTGTGCAAATAATGTGTCTTTCTTCTCAAATTTTGTAATTTTAAGTCTCATCTTTTCTTTAAGAACAGTCAGAAATGAACAACAACATTTAGATGTTTACCAAGTTGCAGTGACTTTCCTTTGAAAAATAGAATTTAGAGACAAGTCTCTTCCAACACACTGTTGTGGCCTGTGCTACCCAGGTCATGATGCACCGCAGCTGCCCCCTTATAAGGAACCCAAGGGCCTATCTCAAAATAAGTCAATCTAAACATTGCTTGCTTTTTGAGCAGAATGAGAAAGCAGTTCTTAGTTGTTTCTAAAACTGCCTTCAGGAGACGAGCAGTGTAAAGGAAGCACTACCCTCTCACCTCACAGCCAGTACTGCTACATGGGAGGCTCCAGCTTTCTCTAGAGCTAACAGGAAAACTGAACTTAAAATGAATGAAATTAAAAGCATTGAATTAACATACGTGATAATGAGGAGGATGAAGAATGGCCAGTAATATATTTGCATATTTGCTCAACATTTCTAAAGGAAAGTGAGCAAGTTTGGCCCTGGGACTCAGGCTTTGCCACCTATTTTGCAAGCAAATCTTGAGTTAATGCATCTGACATTCCAGGGACAATACATTCCCTTCCAAGGACCAGAACTTCAGCAGACTAAGATAACTGCATAGTGGCTAGAGCTAAGCTTGCATGGCAGATTAGAAACAAGTTTAGGGGTCCCAGAAAGCACATCTGAGACTACCTCAGGTCTTCTCTAAAGGATTCTGACCCTCTGAGTACACCATATGCTTACCCAGGGTCAGAGGGCTCAACAGAAGCAGAGGAAGCAGTGAGTGGGAGTCAGCTGACTCCCAAGTCTTCCTTCCTTCCACCCACAAACATACACGGTACAAATAGTAGTTGTTAAGAGGCAAAGCTTGTTTGCTTGTCTTCAAGGATAATGGAAATTAGCAGGCTACAGAGAAGGGGGAAGACCTCTATTTTAATTACTTTCTTCATTGCCGTGACAGAACATGTGGCAAAGGTAGAAGCTACTTATTTTGTTCATTGGTTCAGAGGGTTCGGCTCGGGCACGTGACAAGACTGTGAAAGCAGAAGTATGTGAAGGAGGCAGTCTTTAAAGGAAGTGAGAAGAGAGCAGTGAGGGGCAAGTCCCCCAAGAGATCTACTTCAGTTGCAAGGTGCTACTTTCTGCCTTAATCCTCCCAATAATGCCATCCTAACATCATCTTATCAAGGGGTTAATCTGCTCATTGCTTCGGAGCCCTCACGCCCAGATCATCTCTGGAAGCAGAAAAGTGTGCCTCCCCAACTCTGAGTCATTTATCAATCCAATCAAGCTAGCCAATTTAACAAACACATGAATTTCACCCTTCCCCCCCCCATAGTTTTATCACTGAATGTATGCAGTCTATAACACTTAAAGTTGCTTATCCAAGGAGTTTTCTAAGCCATCATCTGAACATGATATACTTTTGGACACAGTCACTAGCACAGTCAGGAAACATCTGACAGACACCCTGACAATGCTTAAAACAAATGCTTCTAGATGCTCAAAAGAGCCTGCTTCACAATGCAAAATTTCAATTTCAATTTTAATGTCATTTGGAAACTCTGCTTATTATTGTATATTTCCTATTAATGATTGAATGATCGAGAGTGGACAAAACATATTGTTTTAGCTAGTAACCTAGTGACTTATGATATTAAAGATTGTACCTAGGGTCTTGCACAGTCTAACCAAGTACTCTGCCACTAAAGTATGTCAGCATCTCTCTTTTTACTTTTTCTTTTCATATAGATTCTCACCAAGATGCTGGGCTTAGTAGGTCACAAAGATGTTAAAGTTACAAGCTTTTTGGCTCAGCTTCTCTATAAGCCGAGACTAGATGTTTGTACCCTCTGGCCTGGCTCCTCTTATTTTTTGATATAAATATACAGCATCAATTATTTTTAAATAATCAAATGTTTAACAAGATAATATAGAGAATAAAGGTAGTTTGGAAAAATACATGCCCTGCTACAGAATCAACAAAAAGTTAAGTGTCTGGGGAAAGAAGGAGTTGTGCAGTATACGAGGAGTAAAGGTCTCTGCATATGGAGATGGGTTATCAGGATTAGAAATCTGACTCTCTTAACTGGTTTGCTGTGTGTTGTGAGTATTAAATGAGATAATTCACCAAGTGCACTTAGTGCATTTTGTACATAGAAACGTTATTTATTATTCTTCTGTAATCAGACTCATCACTAAAGCTGCCTGGGCAATTGTCACTAAGAACATGGAGTCAGGTGGCCTAAACAATGCTTCAGAATACATTGTCTAAAAGCTCTCAGCTGTGTCTGTCTGGATCCAATGACCTACAGCCATGACTTTCAAACAACCATCTATGGATTTATTTGTATCTCACAATAAAATGTCCTCAGTGTAGAAAAGAAGAGACTCTGGAAACCACTGGCCTAGAGGAAACCCCTTTGAGCCAAATGAAAGATGGAGCAAGGAGCAAGTCCTACTGAATGCAATGGCAGGGCAGCCTCCATGAACACTGCTCAACTAGGGCATTAGCTCCCAGTGACAAACACGTACTGTTGCTGTGATAAAGTGCTATGACCAGAGCAGCTTCTAGAACATAGAATTCATGTGCGTTTGCAATTGCAAGTGGTAAGGGACCACTACAGTGCAGATGCAGGGCAGCGGGAGCTGGAAGGGAACAGCTCACATTCTCTTTGTTTCTCTGTAAGAAACAAAGTGTTAGGAGTCTTCAAACTCCCAAAGACCATGTCTGGTGACATCCTTCCTTCAACAAGACTCCACAAGACTTCTCCTAAGCCTCCAGAACACCAGGACTGACTGGGACTAAGTGTATAAATATCTGAGTCCCCGAGAGAGAGATTTGTTGTTGTTGTTGTTGTTTCTATGTCTGGGTGCTTTGCCTGCATGGGATTCTTTGCAGCACTTGAATGCCTGGTACTTGCAGAGGACAGAAAGAGCATCAGATCCCCTAGAACTGTAATTACAGATGGTGGTAAACTTCCATGTGGGTCCTGGGGATTGAACTCAGTTCTTCTGGAAGACTATCTAATACTCTTAAACAGTGAGTTATCTCTTAAGCTCCCATGGAAGACATTCTTATTCGAGCCATTATAATGCGTTTAAGGTTCTAGTAATGTAATGCAGGCAAAACTAGTAAAATTGAAGAGTGTCCCGATATTGACTATAGCACAGAGTAGTCTTGTGGCCCCAGACTCAACCACTTCTGGGCTTGCTTTTTCCTAAAGCAGGGATGACAACATAAACTCTAGAGTTAATAGGAGGCTAAATTAAAAGTTAACCAGCTAGAAAAAAAATCCACAGATGAATGAAAGGTGGGCCCATCAGCTGAATAAGACCCAAGGAGGAAAAAGCCACAAATATATGTCTGGCACTACCATCTCTAGACCTTTAGGTCTGGAAGCTTAAGAGTACTAACTGCCTAGATATTTTTAAACTATATCATCTTTAGCTACTAATAAAGAAAAAGAGGATGCTCAATAGGCTATGCCAAAGTATAAAATCCATCGTAAATATCCAGTGCATTTGTTGAGTATAGTTCTGGAAATAAGTGGAGGATAAAGGTTCCCAAGAAGTTCCAAAGTTAAAGCTGTGGAAACCAACAAAAAACTGCCAGAAACTTGAATGAGAACTTATTTTATTTTGAGATATAATTTCATAATAAATATACTTGCCAATAAAATTAAAGTTAATCAAGAGATGTCCTAGTGCCAAAGAAACTGGTAACTCAGCAAGAAAAACCAACCAAACCCACAGGCCTAGAGGTGAAATGGTGTATGATAGGAAGACTTCAGGCAAGGAAACCTTCAAATCCCTTTATTCCTTTCTAGACAAACGGTCTTGGTCCACTTGAAGTCTGCAAGGCAAAGGCCATTCTTTTTACTTGAGAAACATAACCTTAATGATCTTATGAAACTAACAGTGACAAAGCAAAACAAAACAAAACACGGAAGTTGCCCCTAATACTGGCTTAGAAACCTTACCCTGAGCTGCTCTGGTGCACTAGGCAGCTGGCCGCTGCAGCATTATCTTCTATGGAGGCATCTGTGTCCTGTGCTATCTTCTCCTTCAAGGGCAGCCAGCTCCTGGGCAGCAGAGGCAGCAGAGGAAGTATCCGGGAGGCCACTAATGCTTTATTAACAACGCCAGTGAATGGTTCTCAAGGAAGGTTTCCCCAGCCCGACCTAAGTCAAGGAAGGTTTCCCCAGCCGGACCTAGGTCAGGCCAAAAAACGCAGCTGACTGAACCTCATCCTCAGAATTCTAAACCATAAATTCTGAAGACAGGTCTAACCATTAGCCATCCTGATGACCCTAACCCATGCCAAATGGTGGGAACCATTGAAGGAGACACACAGAAAAATAGAAGAAAAAAAATATCTCGTTCTGCATTATTTAGGATTAGGGACATCAGCTTCTCCAGCTCAGTGTGTATAGATAAATAGATCACCCACTTTGCATTTTTCTCAGCACAATTTTTATCTCTGATGAGGTGTTTCTGCATCCATTATAGAGTTATTCTCTCTCTCTTTTGTTTTATCCTTTGAGGTCACAGTAGTACAGAAAGCAATTTGTCAGTAATGATTTTTGCTACCTATGTATCAAAAACAGACAACATAAAACAATGAAAATTAACAGTTATCTATAAATTGTATGCATGTACAATTTACTTGATCAGCACTGGAAAAGTGATTTTTAAAGCCTCCTGAATGTGTTCCTCTGCCAAAATTTCAATTAAAATATGCTTGAGAGATAAAAGCCTTCCACTGGGGGAAAAAAAATACATTCACTCCAATTTCAAAAAAAAAAAAAAAAAGCCTTCCACTGGGAGGAAGGTAGACTTTGGAGAAAGATTATAAGGAACACTCATTTTATCACCTCCGTTCCCCACTCAAGGAAATCCTTTATACTATTTAAGGTTATCTAGAGCCACAGCTCCATATAAGAAATCATATATTAGAATATATTTGTAGCACACTATCTCAGATGATCTTAGATTTAACCACAGATGATCTAAGATTTAAACATCTTAGATTTCCAAAGTAGCTGCTTGCATTTGGGCCTCATCACCAAATCTGACTGACTGGTCACAAAAATCTGTCTTAAACCAAAGTGATGGTTGACAAGAAAACAGAAGTTGGCCAGTTTCCAAGCTACAACCTTGACCTTTGTAGCCTGAGTAAGGGTGAGGCACCTGAATGTTTCTCCATCCCCACCCATCTCCAGCAAGAGCTGATTATGACTCAGGCCTGTGAAAAGGCTGCAAGAGAAAAATGATTCACTAGGCTCATTTCTGTTTTTATAAGCAGTCTCTCCAGACTGAAGACACCACCATATATTTCCCAGCTAAGTTGCGGAAAGAATCATTAGGAATTTTATTACAAATACAGACTTAGCTATGCACAATTTTAAGGGAAGAAAAAATAAGTCAGACAAGAATCTGACATTCCCACTGCTTCTTTTTATGGTGGAAACACTAGGCTCCTCTGCGGACAAATTTAGACAATTTAATTCATCTTGAATTTGTGAAGGGAATGGAATCCCAAAGGGTACCTTATATTGTTCTTTTTTTTTTTTTTCTCAAAACTAATGCTTTTCTAATGTGGGCTCATCTCAGTGACTTTAGAACTTTCTTTTCCTCACCCAAAGGTTGAAACTCAAATACTGTTAGAGGACTCAAGCAAAACCACAGCTCCCTAAGTTACTAATATATCAATCTGAGAATGAACTCCCATGAAGGAGACTTGTAAGCAGTCGGTCTGTTAGCAGAATCGCCAGTTGTAGTGCTTTTCAAACGGAGGGGTAAGTTTATCACTTACTATTCAAAAAAAAAAATGTGAAACTATTTTCATGTTACATCAATATGCATGTCTAGAAGCTTGTTTAAGAAAACTATTCACCATGGAAAGTTTTAAATGCACAGTATCAAAGAATAATTTTTGACATTTTGATTCATACATGCTTATAAAGCTCCAAGACAACATGGTTTAATTATAAAACATATTTCTACTGCCTTAGTCATGCCAATTAAATTTGATTGGATACTTTCTTTATTCAACAAGCCCCTTTCATGTCATTTTAATTTACTGTCAAAGCAGCCTGAATATTGGAAACTAAATTATTTACTACAGCCCATAAGCCAATAATGTTCCATTTGTCTCGTACAGAGAGAGACTAGACTAACAAGATTATTAAGGACATTACTTGTAATAGCGAATGTCCTTCACTTTATTTGAGCTTCATGCTGTGCTTTCAGAGATCATACTTCAAAAGAGCCCCATTTCATTCCGTCACAGAACCTCTGATATAAATTATTCTCCACTCCCTTTGTAATATTTTGATCATAGAGAAAGTGCACCCAATATTGTTGGGTTGAAATGGAAGCACTCTTCTCTCAGATAGCTACATAGTTTGTTTGTGTTAAACACCTTTGATGCCCTCCTCCGTGCCAATCTCTCCCAACTTGAAAATATCAGTTGAATTTATCTCACAGTGATAAGATTTCATACATTAAATTCACAAAAGCTTTTGTTTTCACTGTCTTGAATGCAAACAATGCTTCTAAGATTCTGGGATATATAAGTAAATCAATACTCTTAGTTTTCAGAAAATCAGAGTTCACTAGGCACTATATATCTAGACAGACACTTCACACAGATCTCCATTACTTGAAATCCTAGAAATGAATTAACATGTCTCATCCAGAAGCACTCTCAAAGTCATAAAAAAATAAATAGGGCCATAGTAAACTCTAATGTGCCCATGGTCCAGGGGAATTCTGCTGGGGTTAGCCTCATGCTAAGACTTATTTAACATCTTCATTAGTGGTGTGGAAAGAAAGGAAACACACCAATTACATTCACAAATGGCAATTAATTGGGAAGTATGGTAATTATTAGTATAAAAATGAAAAGAACACAAAGAGGGCTGCAGAGGCCAGAGCCACATGCAAAACTTCTAACACAGCAACTGATCAGTAAATTAAAAGGCAAACCCAGAATGCGAACATCAAGTCCCCAAGAGGTACTGGGAAATTATACTTTAGAAAGATCAGGCAGTGATGTTACATCAGGAATGAGCTATAAGACAATCCAGCCTGGCAGTTCAGAGGGAAAGAGGTGTTCAAAGACCATAGACACCTTTGGAAGCAATGGCTATTTACTTAACTTGAGTTAGAGATAGCTCAAGGTCCATGTGAGGTAGAAAACAGAAAAAATCGTGTCTGTTACAGTAAATGATCATTTATTGAACCTCAGTAATGATTGAGGTTTACAGATAAAAACAAAGGAATATTGTATAGGGCGATCATATTTAGGGAGCCCACAGTGTTCTGAAGGATCTTTAATAAGATGGAAGGGGCTGTAAGAAATGAAACTCTAGAAAAGAATCAAGAAGAACAACAACAAAGAAGAAAAAAGAGGAAGAGGAGGAGGAGGAGGAGGAGGAGGAGGAGGAGGAGGA
>JADRCD010218092.1:26200-36352 GCA_019843815.1 Montemys delectorum | reverse complement strand
GAGGAGGAGGAGGAGGAGGAGGAGGAGGAGGAGGAGGAAGTAGTGGCCAATAATGTGCCTAATGTGACCATTTGCTTTGATTTTGTGCAGATAAATAAAGTTAAGCTAGAATGTAAAGTAAAGGAGAACAGGTTCCAGCTTTCCAGTGAGCTAATACAATAGCTTAGGTAACAGATTTGAGATATCTCAAATATCGAAAAGATTATCAAATCAGTGTCTCTTTCATACCCCTGCTTCTATGCAAGGAATGACAATTCCACTAAAATAACAGCAAGAATTACACTGTAATTGATAGGAAGCACATCTTCTCCAGTAATGTGAAGTAAGCTGTTTAGTAGTGCTTTGACCATTAAGTGATCAACCATCTTTTGCTATAGGAAAATACGAGGCTCCTTTGCTACATTTGAAGGGTTCTATAAGCTATGGCTGAGAGTAGAGTAAGACATGCTCTCAAGCTATTTTTTTTTTTTTTTTTTTTGGTGGGAGCTGACCTGGTTAAGTCAATTAGGAAAAAGAAATCTATTCCTAAGTTGGGCGAAATAAATGCATATGAAGGAGTAGCTTACACTTTCTAGGCGATAGGTCTCAGTTTTGATGTCAGAGATCACAAGGTGACACTTTGGTGCATGGCTCAGATTCATGCAATAATGGGCCAATATTTCAAAGCAAATGCAGCTATGATGTTTATGTTAAAAACAATAGGTTATGACAGCAGTCAGATGCTCTGTATCCCTCAAGTGTTGAAAATAAATTGTTTCTTTTTTGCACACAAGAGATGGAGATTACCAAGGTGAAACATGACAGAAAATTTGTAGAAAATGATCTTGTCTGTGAGCAAAGCTAGCTTCCTGGTGCAGGCTGATAAAAAATGGTACCCCACAGGCCACTGTGGGCTGCCTCAATGAGTTGAATGACAGTGCATTTTGAACAAAGAGCCTTGGGGAAAAAAACCCCACCTATTTTGCTATCTGTCTTGAGCTAAATTTCTATTCACACATACAAAAAAATAATGAGGCTTTGAGTTTAAACAGCAGTAGGAGATAGTTTCTATTTTATTTCAAGATGGTGGCAAGCCTGGCACACATTAGACTCACAGTAATTCCTTGTTAATAAACTGATGGACTGCTCGTCTTCAAGGTCCCATCTCTCTCCCACCTGGCTGGCTCTTACCCTGGAACTTGCACTTTCATCTAACTAAATGAAAACTAGCATTTCTCAGCACCTAGACCCAGAGAAAAGCAAAATGGAAGACAAATGTGAGGCTAAAATGGATGACAGAACAACTCCCTCATTTTGTCAGAGCTCACTCTGACCTCTGTCTCTGCTCACATACCCATGTTCACAAGTAACATACCTCCATTGGTAACGATTATCTTGTGAGCAGAACAGACTTGTCCAGATTCTCAAAGCCCCGAGTAACTTGGAGAAATAGAGATTTTTACCCCAACTTGTATACACATTAGTTACAGCTGACTAAACTACCAGACATTATAGGAGCTGGACTCTCTATATTTATTTTATATGCCATTCTGTGATTTATTCCTTCATTATTGGACCATTTGCTTGGTGAAAGAACTAATTACTAAACTCACTAACACAAATGGGAAGGACTAACACACTGCACTGCCCCACTAGGTAAAAGACAACGACTTTCATTACAGCCTAGATTCAATTATTACTTGAGTTATTCATATATTACTGAGTGCAGTCATATATGACTACAGACAGTGCCCCCTTTTGTGATTTTAACTTAAGACATTTAAAATTACACACAATGGAAAAAAGTATACACAGTGTTACATTTGGGTCATTTAAGTAGCTTGAAATTTAAAGGAAGTATTCATTTTTCTTCGCTTGTCAATAATGAATCATTGTCTGGATTCAGATTCTCCTCCATCTGAAACTTGTTCTATAAGCACTAAGGGTTTATTTGGATGTGTTTGTAGCCCATCACACTTGTCTGCAGCAGACAGAGAGGATGGGAACTGAAAAAAAAACTAATTGGGAGAAACCAGTAAATGATATCATTTTTTATTTCATAGGTCATTTTTTGTTTATATGTATCTCAATATAAATCATTATCTCTGTGACTCATATTTGGATATTACCGATATCAGCCCTAACATTTATAATCCGTGATTTGCCCAGGCTCTGCAGTCAGTATACTCACAATCTCAGCAGATTTAACATGTTTCCCAGCTTCAAATGGAATAAAACAGAGATATACCTTCAGATATTGGACACTGCAATCACTTGTCTCCCCCAATTACAAGACTTCATTTTTTATGAGCTGATCAATGTTTGAATTCTTTGGATATTTCATTTTGAAACATGTACTATGAATTAGGTCCTCTATGCAAGGATTGAAATGTACATTTTCTGCTTATGAAAACCTACAGGAGAAAAATCCAAATGTACAAAACATATTGTAAATACATGTACTTGAATGTTATAATTATAAGATATGTCAAAATGCACAGTAAATATAGGCTGCACTGGAGTGTATTAATATTTATCTTCTTTATATGAATGCGTATGCATAAAATTCTATAAATAAAATTGTAAGATAGAGTGAATAACATTTCAACACAGAAAATGTATATATGTAAATATATAGATATATGTATGTGTATGCAAATCTACAGATATATATATGCATGTATATTTTCCTGATTGAAGTCTATATCCTACCCTCCATTTTGACTGAAACAGTGAAATAACTCGCAAGTTGCCTCTCTGAAGCCGAAAGCAATTTCCTTTTCTAATTTTAGTTATGCAAAGCCTATGGGCATCATCAGCATTTAGTAATTAGTTTTATAATTACTGCTGTTTTGCTCACTGTCATTCAATTTTTCTTACAACATGGTCTGGGATTGAAACATCCCACATCCACAGCTGTGTAAATTGCTACCCATTTATAAGGCAAAAAAAAAAAAAGTAATGTCCCGTATACATTATTATTCAGTCAAGAATGTGTTATGGGTATTTAGGTGATGCCTTCAGTGAGTAAGCTGTCCACTGAAATGCGGAGAAAACTGGTATTGCAAGGTTCAGGAAAGGCTGTCTAACAAATAGCCCGAGGACACGATGCTCCCAGAACAGGAGGATTACATCAATGAGCACAATGGAATATCAGAAGCCTAAAGATCGAGATGTCAAGACAAGCATTTAGACTGTTAGGGGATGCTGTTTCCAGTCCACGGGAAAGAAAAAACACACAGTACCCAGATGTCCACAGGGCTCTGCTGCATGAGGAATACTGTTTCTTCAAAAGGGTGGCCAGAGTGCTGTGGAGGATGCGGTCTTGATAGATTAAAGGTTTCCAAATCTAGTGGAAAGGCCAGCTTCAGGGGTTGATATTTCACTTCGATTTTAACTGCAAAATCAAAACCCTGATTGATCTTTCATAAAGACTAGAAGTGCAAGGAGAAGAAAGGGTCCTCGGAGTGTCACGACACTATTAGCTTAAACAGCAGCTTTGGGAGACTTGGAGCATCATTGGGCTTTATCACTTGTAGCTATGTACCCTTAAGATGTGTGAAAATCCAAATAAAATAACCACAAGTCCCTTAACAAAATCTGAACTGTTTAGGCCAAAGCTGAGGGATTGTTTGTCAATTCACATTGTGTAGTTGGCTTCAAAGTAGCCATATAGCATAGGGTTGGCTTCCTTGAGGACATACACACTAACATGGTACAGAATTGAAAGTCCACCTGACAATGAGCTTGGTCTCTTTGTACCTCCATTTCTTCATCTATACATATGGGCGGTAGCTACTACTATAAGGCTCACTGAGTGGAGACCACTTAAGGCAGAGAAAAGCTAGCAAAAGCATTCTCATGCTCCCTCTGTGACCCTAGAATGTCTACTACTGACCTCTGGTAACAGCACTGTGCACTGCTTAGAGTTTTCTTCAGTTTCACAAGCCACACCTTGTAGTATACTCCCTCACAATTAACTCAATGATTCTTATGTTTGAAATGTTACTTCTACAGTGCATAAATTATAATAGTTTAAGAGCTGAAATGCATCTTCTGCTTCCTTTCTGTCACGTGGCAGGTGGTCAATATAGGCTTTCTATTCTAAATGTATGAAAAGAGTTACAAGGGATGGGAGAAAGAAGAGAAACTGCTAAATCTGCTAACAGGGAGACCTTGGACTAGACAGGGTCTGTGTAACTGACATGCAAAGGCAAGAATTCGAGGGGAAGCACAGTGAGAGAAGCTGGTAGCCAGAGTGAAGGCTTAACTTTAACCATCACTTCCCAGTCAGCCAATATCATCGAAAGATACTTCCAAAGCTGGGGAGACTGGTATGTAGGTAAAGAGCACACACATGAGGATGCAAATTTGGATTCCCAGCATGTACTTCAAAGCCAGGAACGGCAGCACAGATCTGTAACCCCAACAGTTGAAGGGAGGGGAGACAGGCAAATCCTTGAAGTCCACTGCTCAGCAGACTAGCTGGGTCAATATGTACATAAAACACCATTTATAGAGTACATCTGATATTGACCTCTGGCCTTCATATGCACATTTAAACATGTGCACATGCACCTGTGCACATACACACATGCACACACACACACACACACACACACACACACACACACACATGCACACACACGAATGCTTTTTATTTTGTTTATTTTCAGGTGGAGACAGAGAAAACTCCAGGAAGGGTAAAGGGCAAACCAGAGCAAGCTCTGCCATCCTTCTGAGTCTAAACCCTGGAGCTGAGGACACAGAATCGTGGATTAAGATGGAAAGAGAAGCCAAGCAGGTGCCGTGGATTTCCTACAACTCTCTCCTTATTCATTATCTTGATATACTTACGGCCAAAAGGTTCATTTGATCTAGTGTTTCTGAGAGTGATAAGAAACTCAGAAGCTACTATTTATTTGTAAACTAAAAGGTAATGAATTTGAATAACACATTGTAATCCAAACACTCCAAATATTTTTCCAAACTATTTATATTGGAGACTGGCTATACACACCCATAGATCTCACATACTTAGGCTTAGGTTTTAGAAGTCTTTCTCTGTCTTTCCATCTTTCTCAAATGTAAGTCATAAAAGAGCACTGAAGGCTTCTCAGGAGGTGTGGACTTAACTATTACTGCAGTTACTGTTCCTGTTAAGTAGACTTAACCAGCTAGATGCAGATATATAAGTGAATAGAAATTAAAGCCATAATTTAGACAAAAAAAAAAAACAGAGATAAATCTTTATTTAAGTGAACAAAAAGGCTACCAATTTCCATTCTTGATTCATACTGTTTAATTACACAATCAGGAAAAAGGAGGCAAAGTAAAGAGAATGTGCAGAATTTTTGCTCCAGGGCATCTGACACCTCTAGAGGAAGCAGTACTCATGTGATACATACCTGCAAACAAGCAGCCACAGCTCACAGAAATGAAACAAATCTTCGTGGCTGAGTAACGGCTTGGTAGTTATGAAACCATGATGCTCTTGCAGAGAACTTGAGTTATGTTCTCAGCATCCACACAGTAGCTTATACCTGTCTATAACTCCAGGTCAGAGAGATAAGATGCAGGATCTTCTTCTGGCCTCCACAGGCACCAGACACACACATACAAGCAGGTAAAACATTCATTACCATAAAATATGGTTGGAAAAACTGTGAAAGGCTTTCTTTGATATGTTTTCTCAGAAATTCATGAAGTACAAAGATATGGCCAGCAGGAGAGGTACAGGAAGGAGAAGAGGGTACATTGAGAAAAAGTAATTATTTAAAATGAAAGAAAAGGACCTTTTGATATATTTTCAGAGCTACATTTCACCATCAATATAAGTTTCTCATTTGCACACAACTTTGTGAATTTTATTTAGTTTGTAACTTACAAATTAAGAATTAGATGTTTTCCAAATTTTACTTTGCCATTACATAATGATTCTACCTTATCTAATCCATTCATCAAAAAACATCCTGATCCAATCCAGCTACCACTGCCAAATGCTTGCAAAGAGTGAGCAGCACCATAAACAATCAGAAATCAAATACAGAATCTGAGAGCAGTGATGTGCCTACAAGAACAACCACCACAGAGAATTTCCCTGCCTGCCAACTCTCCCCAGTTGTATATTTAGTGCTTTTAAGTTGAACTAGCTTGAGAGTTGGAAGTGACCTCAGACTACTGAGTAAGCTCTACTGAATACCCAAACTGTTAACTCAGTCACTTAATAATGTCTGTCTAGAAGCAACACAGGTCTAACTAAGGGTACACATCATCTTTTAGGTCTCTAATTCATAATTTCCATTCACATATGAATTACTTTGTATCCCTGCTCCTTTGAGTCTGATTCTACCTCTCAACTCCACCACCCCTCCTCAGTTGTTTCGGATAACACTGAGACAACAATTCCAATGGAAATATTTAGACATTTTTGTTTCATATCCACATTCACCTGAAGATACCTTATGGAAAGTTAACTAAAAAGTAACTTCCAGTTTATAAAGGAAATTGGCATGGACATTAGTATCTATAGATAATGAGGGAAAGGCTAGCTAACCCATAGGAGGTTGGTAAAACTCTCAAGACCTCATTTAACATGAAGCTATGGTTTACTTTTTAAATTTATTGGGATAGTTCTCTTCCATTACTGCATAATCTAATATATTTGAATTAGCAATATCATTACTTCTGGTTACAAATTGTTTTCCACAAAGAAACCAAGTCCTCATGAAGGGGGTCTAAACAGGAGTAGGAAGGAAAAAAACCTCAGAGGTTTGCACAGCAGCATAAACATGCTGGATGCAGCTAACTTTCTCAAAATCTAAACTGAGTTTTCTTGAGTATATTGAGTATAACAGCTAAGTCCCTTCAACAGTTAGTACTTATTAATTCTAACAGCACAATACACTAAAGGGTTAAAACAGGCATAAATTAACTTTATTGTCAATCATTACATGCAGAAGAATAATTAACTCAGTATGTTTATTTATCTTCTTTCCATACTTGATTAAATGAATGATTGATGACAGGTTCCTTGTTTTCTTTTCTTTCTTTTTGTCAGTATAAATGATCAGTATGGAACTAAACGGTGACATTAAAATGAAATCATTAGCAACCTAAAATGCATACCAACCTACACATAGGAGCCTCTCTCTTTCAATACTGAGAAATCTAATCAGATCATTCATAGCCCAAACATACACTGAGCATCTTTAGATACACTCCCGAATCAGGCCCTCAGTTTCCACTTTGGCACATCTCTAGTTATGTTGCAAGCAATTCATTTCCTCTAAATTCATCATAATAAAACTAATTTATTAGGTTTTGGACTGACTTGTTGGTCATATTTATGAACTATACTGCTAGCATTTGTGGTCTTTACCAAGGGAAACATCAAGATGATTTTGAGCTAGATTTGTTCAAAATAAGAATATCAAATCATTGATGAATGACCATTTTAAGTGACTTGGCTGCTGTGGGATTTGTCATGATTTGATAATCTCTGAAAGGTTATTGGTTTTAGTTTTGCAAATCATGTGACTAACAGCAGCAGCAGAGTCCCATCATGCACATTCCATACAGACAGGCTTCCTACACCAGCAGGGCAGAAAATGATCCATAATGCAATAGTGAGTTTCTTCACTCCATGTCCCCTCAACCAATGCTACATGCTCTAGAAACTGAAGAGAAACCTTTATATCTCAGAGAAACCTGTACTTAAACATCTCATTCACATGGTCTGCCCTTCTGAGCATTGCTTAGTCATTATTTAAAATGTTACTACTCTTGAACAATTTCATACTGCAAATACTTGAACAAGACTATGAACTGTAATGCCTCGAAGGAATAGTTCAGAGAGGGAGCAGAAAGAAAAGAGGAAAATCAGGCTGGATGGCAGAAGAATATAAAGGCAGGAAACTGTGAGACGCTCTGGAACTCAGATCTCACCAGCTGCATCCACCAGCACCCTTCACTCATCACAGGAAGAGAAGCTTTGCACAGACATAGTTCCAAAGCAAGGACAGCAAACAAACAATGAGCTCCACAAAGCACGGGTGAACATGAGGAATTCTCACTCCAGTTTGGATAACACCAGAAAATTGTCAGAGTACAACGTCACATTACCAAAAACCCACAAAGAACAAATAGATTTAATGTACGGTCAAATTATGATCTTCTAGTGTGGGTTCGTGAGTGAATGAGTAAATGTTTCTGTATAGCTTAGTGATTGGTTAAGCCGAAGCAACTCCCTCCATGGATGAAGGTAGGATGAAGCTCCAGGAGCAACCCTGCTTTCCTGCACAGAGTCCCTGCAGATTACCAGCTATGTTCAGAGGCAAGACAGTGGAGTTATGCCAAGGCTCACAAATATAACAGCACTGGGATCACTTGGTCTGCAGCCTAGGAAACTGACTCCTTCCCAGTTTCAATCCACGTAGGGATACAGCAAGAATCTGATAGGAAATAATACTAGATAAAACAAAATCCATACCAGTAACTAAGTCCATACCAGTTGTCTCTATAAGAACTTTAACATGAACTATAGTATTAAATGTTATTAAAATTATTTCAGCCTAGATTGCTTTCTTAAACAGAAGTCACTAATGTTAGATGTACTTTAACATATTTCAACTTTTACACAGAACATGGATCAAAATGAATGCATTTTGTTTGGTAAACTTGTCTACATATAAAGCATCTGCATTCATCTTAAGAAGGATCGTTAATTACCATCCTTTTCATATTTATCTTTTGCATTAAAAAGTCATGAATATATAAAGAATATTCAGCATACAAGAGGAAAAGATAATACTCATTTTATGCTACGTATACAACTATGGGACAATTGATACACAATATTCTCCATGTCTTGATATTCAGTTAGTTTCAAATATCTTTGTATGCTCCAAGAACCAAACTGCCAATTGTATATTTGGAAAATATAATATATATATGTATATATATGTATATATAATGTACATATAGGCTCTTCCTGTTATCACATTAACAGTGAAATCATTAGCATGCTGGGACAGAGACAGGTATGTCTCTCTGATATCTTGAATCATAATTTATAGATATAAGTCTATTTCTTTTCTTTAAAAAAATCAAAAGAGTAGCAAATGTTTATTTGAAGAAAAGTATCTATTGTTTTATAAAAGACAAACTTTACTAAATACCCATTGACACAAAAATATTTATCATAGATAAGTTCTCTAATATATAAGAAATGTGATTTGTAAACATTTATAAAACAATCTGTGAACAATTGTGGTTTATCATTTCAAAAAGCTCAACACCTTTACATCCAAACAAGTGCAGGTGACAAGAATTATAGTTGTCATGATACATTCTTATTAAAAACTCAAGTCTATGGCCATACCACCCTGAACATGACCGATCTCGTCTGATCTCGGAAGCTAAGGAGGGTCGGGCCTGGTTAGTACTGCCGGGTGGTGGTGGCGCACGCCTTTAATCCCAGCACTTGGGAGGCAGAGACAGGTGGATTTCTGAGTTAGAGGCCAGCCTGGTCTATGGAGTGAGTTCTAGGACAGCCAGGGCTACACAGAAAAACCTGTCTTAAAAAAACAAAAATAAAAACAAAAAAAACCAAAAAAAACCTCAAGAAATGTTTTGAAGATACATGGGTAACAATTTGAAATATGAAATTGATTTCTTAAGCAACTTCTTTGTGAAGTATTTCTAAGTGCAAGAATAAAGTGAGTTTTAGTAACGTCCTACCATGATAACTTGTGTCACTTCATTAGTATATATGAAAGGCTGTCCTTCCAGAAACATATAGCCTATCAGAGGGGAGTTTATTCAGAGTAAAATACAAGTAACTCTGGTTTACCAGCACGTATAACTCCAATTCACTGAGCAATTAACTCTTACACCTATGTACACTATGGACAAGGGTCTTTTGCGTGGAAAACAATAGAAAGGGATGGTTTGCTGACACTGGCAACAAGACCTTGATCTGTCAGACAGCACTGCATAGCTCCAGTCCTCTCTGCTCTGCTCTCTCTCTCTCTTGTAGAATAAGTCTGTAGTAAGTTCCATGTCATTCTTCAAAATATGACTTCATTTTTAGTAATCTGGGGTAGATGTTGCAATTCTCTCTCTCATATATATATATATATATATATATATATATATATATATATATATATA